>QLON01000444.1:0-45595 GCA_003313675.1 Termitomyces heimii | reverse complement strand
CCCCCCCCCCCCCCCCTTGTCTTCTGGATAGCGCTTCATCTGGAGAGAGAAATCAGCGCGTGACGAGATTCCCACGGACGTGAGGGGTGGGTCGAACCAAAACAAAAAAGGTTGGAAATACGACACGATCACGCTCGTATGGCGCAGACTGTCCGACAAGGCGGGTCGTCCAAGCGTAAGGCGCCACAAACAGACTCTAATACCCCCACCCCTGCGCGAAAGAGGACCAAGGCAGCGACAGCGCGGAAGAGCACCGGCGGCCGACCCCCGAGACCCTCGAATGCCTCTGCTGCTGGTCAGCAAGGTATGCGCACAACGCTATCCTCAACGACGCGCCGCGTGTGACGCTGAAGCGCGGTATCGCACAGACGCCGGTCCTTCCGCTAAAAAACCCCATCGCTTCCGCCCGGGCACAGTAGCCCTGCGCGAAATACGAAAATACCAGAAGAGCACAGACCTTCTGATGAGCCGCCTCCCGTTCTCCCGCGTCGTACGTTTTTATTTTCTCTCTATGTATATAGGTGACTCTATTGGGTAGGTTCGCGAAATCGCGTTGGATATGATGACTGACGAGAATGACTATTCTACTTCGGGCCTGCGGTGGCAGAGCTCTGCGTTATTAGCGTTGCAGGAAGCAACAGAGGCTTTCCTTGTACATTTATTCGAAGACGCGTGCGTTGCTTCGTATTTGCCTTGCATTGCATTGACACTTTGTCTTGTCAGGAACCTGTGTGCCACCTTAATGCTACGCGATATTCAGCTCGCACGACGAATCAGGGGACCATGGGGTGGCCTTGCACGAACATTCTTACGCTTCACGAACATCTTTACGATTACTTCTTGTATCAGTTCTCATATATAGGTTTATATTGGCGAGATCGTATTTACGTGGTTTAGGTGCCTGAGACGTTCATTGTCAGCTTTTGAACCGGAAATTTATAAGATGAGCGGTCATATTAGATCAAGAAAGGTTCAAAGATTCCTGCCGTCCATGGGCGGATTCTTCACACCACTTTTATTGTCATTCCGCGACAAAGATGAAAAACAAAAGAATGATATTTACGTACTGGGATCATTTTCGTTTCTCCGTCACACCTGGCTTTACTGGACGTGGTTGTGTCGCTTGTACCGATTGTCCAGGCAGGGGAGGCGGCATTAGTGTAGCTTCTTTCCGTCGTCTTCGGCGAATATCCTGCCAGTCAAAGAACTATGTCTGCAACAGACCAAAGGCCGCCAACGTCACCCAATAGATAGTGACGCTCTGAAGAATCACAAGTAAGAAAATAAGATATGCAATCAATCCTCACTTACTCCAGGCATCATAGTACAGATAGCAATACTGACAACAGACAAAATCCGCAATCCCGATTTAATCACTGATTTAGGCCTAATCTTTGGCTGGCCGCCTTCTGTGATGGCTTTCATATTCTGTTCCTTGATTCTCCACACCCGTTCCCCTTCCGCTGCATTCATAAGCCAATTGCTCGACTCTAGTTTTGCCATGGTCAGCATGCCGAGAACGACAGGTAGCGTTAGCGTGGAATCAGGATGCATCAGTGTTGTCAGGGTAAGGAATGATTCTGAATCGAACAGCGTGGGCGCACTGAAAGTCTCTGTAGCATGATCGTGCCAAGCACAAAGACAAGAAGCTGTGCAATGACTGGAGCGACAAGAGAAGGTATGGGTGAGCATTTGTATCTCTTAAACAGCTCTTTTCGAATTTTCGTCAACTGGGGAACAGTGAGCCTTGGTGAATGCTCAAGCGGAAACCTTGCTGACCATTTCTATTGAACGTTACCTATGGTAGTTCTTGAGGTATTCCTTGTCACCACAAATGCCTAGTATACGAGAGACGGGATAACAGCCATTATCCGGGTTTTTAGGGTTAGGGTTACATAAAATAGATACTCTTCATTGTCCCCTCTTTTCTGAGTCAGGATCTGCTCTGATCCCTTAGGTTATAAAGAAGAATATATACCTAAGCATAATTTCTAGGACCAGCAACTTACTGATCTGTTATCCGATTCTTTGATCTTGTGCAATACAACAAATGATTTCAATGGTTATTTAATAGATTAAATTTGATATTACGCATTGTCCCCTTCATTCTGAGCTAAGCTCTGTTTAAATCTCTTTAGTCTAGGAGAAGAATATAAATTTAAACATATTCCCTAGGACCAGCAACTTTCCGTTGAGTGATACAAGCCTTAGAGCTCTTGCTATGACACAAACAATTTGGAGGCGTCTCAGATCACATCAATTATTATGTTTTCCATTGTCCCCTACTTTCTGAGTCAGGATCTGCATTGATTCCTTGGGTCCAAGTGTACCATATGCTCTTAAGGATAAATTCTAGGACCAGCAACTTACTGCTTTGTCCTCCGATTCCTTGATCTTGTGCAATATAACAAATGATTTCAATTGTTATTTAATAGATCAAATTTGATATTATGTATTGTCCCCTTTATTCAGAGCTAAGCTCTGCTTCAATCTTTCTAGTCTAACAGTAAAACATAATCTAAGATATATTTCCTAGTACTAGCAACTTTCAGTTCAGTGATACAAGCCTTAGAACTCATACTATGATACAATCAATTTAGAGGCGTCTCAGATCAGATCAATCATTATGTTTCACATTGTCCCCTCCACCCAGCACTAAGCTTAGCTTTAATCTCTTAGGTTTGAGTATATAATATATTCATAAACATATTTCCTAGGACCAGCAACTTTCCATTTGGTTATGCAATCCTTTCATTTATTGCTACAAGCCATTCAGTTCAGAAGGTTAAAACCAGTATTATATTACAACTATTGCCAATTTTCTCATAAAAAATTCTATTAGATATCTTAGTTCTTACTTCCCAGCTCTTAATATTCTTTTCTGCTATCTTTATATGCTAATATTATATCATGTCCTTCCTTTGTTGATATCAATGTGTGAACAATGTTTAAAACAAATTAGCATTGAATTTCAAAAAGAAAACACTCCTTCATCCAAATGCTTCAAGGCATACATTGCAAATATCTATGATGATTGCTTTTTGGTGTAATTACCTGAATCTGGATTACTTTCATAGAACTTTGGATAAAGCTCGAAGTACAGAGTTAGGATATTGTAACATTAAACAACTGGATTGGTAGTGTAAGATCACACACTCAGAGTTTCACAGACAAAACTGGAATAAGTACTCTTAGTTGCAAAAAGTAGTCTATCCTACGACAAGTAAATCCTTTTATATCTACAGGGGGAACCAGTCGAATTTGTTAGAGGGTAACGTAGGGTCACGCGTTACGCACAAGACAAGGAACATACACTCTCTTCAATATGGCTTCTGTATCTTTGGCAAGACAACCACAAAGCCCCTAGATCAGCCTTTCATTACGGTATACTCAGCACTCAAATAAGAAATCTTACATTTCAAGGTGCTAATCGATGTGACTAAACATACAACGGAGTTCGATCAGAAGGAGGAAGACAAAAGTGGATGAAGCCCATACCCACCAGTGCAAAAACCATGGACCAGCATTATTGGTCGCAAAACGGATCGTGGTCTGACCTTTGTCGAAGCCCATGTCAGTTAGTCAGGGTTAGGCTCATCAGAGGAGAAAAAAATGCGACTAACTAATGTGCCAGTGCAGATGCTTTCGTTCGAGATGCCCAGAGAGGGACTGGGAGCGGCAAAGGATGAGCCAGTTTGTGTATTCTTGAAGCAATGTCAGTATAGATTACGTCTGTCTTTTTATATTCTGACATTTCTTTCACAGTCGTGAATCATGATACTGCGTTACTCGGTGAGGCAGAGACTTCGACTTGGAACGCAGATCCTCCCAATATGAAAGCTTATCTCAACAAGTACGCCAATGTTGCCAAAGGATAAAATACCCACTGGTTTGTATTGAAGAAAGGTATACTCTATTTTACGCATTCTGTTTCCCTACTTAACATCTTCTTATGTTTGTATCTCCAAACTCCTAGATTACTGCCAATAATCCGACGAGACTGTTCCCTCTCGTGGCTTCATATCCCTCAAATCTGCAACACTCAGGCTCCCTCCTCCAACCACGGATGTGAATGTGCTGAATGAGGGAGAGGGAGAGGAGTGCTAGGGAGAGGGAGCGCGAGAGGGACAGGGAAAGGGAGAGGTCGGGGTCCGTTAGGGCCCCTGCGCTGCCTACGCTGGGCCCGATGTATCCCGAACAGCAGCAATTTTGGCGAGGCTTGATGAACTCGCATATTACATACACTTTTTCTACTTGTTATCCAATCGGCCGGTCGGCCGGCCCAAGAATTATGTATATATGCATCATGACTCCTTTAATTGAATTTTACATGACTGAGCCACAGTGTGAAAATATCGCTGAAAACCATGAAGAAATGGTCAATCGGCACTCACATTGTGAGTGCCGATTTCCTCACATGCATTACAAACGAAAATTCGAAGACCCGTGCCACGCTCATTTTGGCTCGAAGGTCCGTGCCCTCTCTGCAACTTGAACCGCACTAACGTCGGGCCTAGCCCAGAAGCGCCGCCACCACTATCGTCGTGTCCATTCCCAAGTACACCCCTCTCCCTCTCTTTTCCTCACTGGGAATGGGCTAAGATATCTGGTCATCATTGGCAAAAAGGATGAGGAAGCGCTTGCGACGTGGAGCTCGGCCATAGAAGCGGGTGGCTCTGGTGCGTTTTCTCCCTTCATAGAGTTTGTATAATGGTTTTTAACGTACTGAAGATGCTCTTCTCGCCCTTCCTAGACGAATAGAAAACCAAAACAGCTGGCTTGTGCTAACGAAACAGGTAGCGGTCCTGTTACTACGTTCAGTGGCAAATTCTCCATTGTACGTTTTCCTTACCTCTATAATGATTTCTTCAGCTTCCTTTTATCAGGAACTCTCGCTCCATATCTCATCTCAAAATTCTTTACGCGCTATTGTCACCTCCAACGACCACCTCAGTACTTGGTGACGTTGGTAAACACATCTCATCTGAGATCATGATGTATCTTCTCCATCACGATCTATACCCTTTACTCTCCAACTCAATATCCTCAATAGTAAGTTGTAGATTCGTTTGTCATTAGAAAATGACATTGAACTTGCCTCAGCCTCTAGGCGCTCGAACATCACCGGCTCTGACGCTCCTAGTTACGCTTTCCACATTACCATTCTCAACGCTTCCTACGCAATCTCAAGAATACATTTCATCTCTTAATGCCATCTCCGAGTACTTTATAGGATAGGTGGTGGGAACATAGGCCATTGGAGTAATTCCTATATATTCGACTCCGTCATTTTCGATTTTACCCTTGAAGAAAACGTACTTACCAGCCTCGTCGAAAGCAGCCTTCCATATACTCTCGATATTCAAACCTTCAGGATTCGTGAATAAAAGGGTTATGACTTCATTGGGATTCGCATCCAGGAAACTCTTGACGTGCTTCAAATAGGTGACCACGAGGCCACCGTCGAAGAGAAGCTGATAATGTAACTATGAAGGTATGCAACCCAAAGAACACGTAGTCCTTACGCAGCCTAGCAGGTTTGTCAATCAAGTGACGACGCTCAGAAATGAAGACTCACTTGTGTGACAAAAATGGACGATGCCATTATTCCTGATTTCAACAATGAAATCTTCATCCCGCCAGCCATTTTGATTATGATATGTTTACGCACTCATGAGATTGAGCTTGCAGCAGACGCACCCCCAAATTCAATTGAGCGGTGACGTTAATTTCTTGGTTACGAGCGACTACAATCCGAGTCGGGGAGTTCCCCAAAGTGATGGAGAACAGCTTACGAGCAAAAGGGTCCATGCTGAAGGCAAAGGAATTATGAGATCCAACGAACGTGACGTTCGAATAGCTCCGCGAACAAAGCTCTGCGTGTCCGTTGCACACCTTCTCACTCATAGGACTCGGTGAAGCTGGTTTAAGTAGAGATATGATAGCGAGAACCCATGTCCAGGCTCTCAAGTGCATCGGTAATGGTCGTCAAACGCATTGAACATTGACAGTGAGACCAGAGATATAGATAAATAACGCCTGCATGCCTTGATGTGATGTTTCCGGAAAGCTTGGACTCAGTGGTTCCAGCGCTGATTGAACAGCACATGATTAGCAATCTAGAAGCAACTGAATACAGAGTCACCAACACCTGACCTTTTGAAGGAAGCTAATAATGGACACTGATACGACCCACAATTCGGCCTCAGTGTACCACTTATGCGGCATACCCCATGATTATGATACGACAATGTATTTTTTAACATGTAAAGATACGGTCCTAGGTCACAAGTTCATAACTGCATCCAGAAGAGGTGAGAAAATATGCTATGCACAAAGAGATACTATGGAAAATGACCAAGTGGCAGATCAAGCAGAGTATGTGACGAAGTCATGGTGAATGATCAAAACCTGTCACAATTATCGACCCTGCACCACCTCCAAAAGGTTTCAAGTCATTGTACTGCCTAACTTACAGCGCTTGAAATCGGTTGTCATATTTCCTTTGACAGTTTTTACTCTCGTGGCACAAACCCCGATACTTGATGGACCTGATTCTTGTGAGGCTCAACTGGCATTTTACTGATTCATTCTCACCCGCACTGCTTTTCAATTCGATAATGCCCCCCTATGGACTGAGATTATAGTTGTACTTTTTACTTGCCTTGATGAAACGAGGTGCAGTGTTTCAAAGAACAGGCACAACTTTACTCTTCTGGATTATGTGAACGCTGTCGCTATAGACATCCTCAATGCCATTCAAAGTCCTGTATATCCTATATTTTGACCTTGCATTTTAGCGGAAGCTGCATGGCGTGTGAAGAAATCTCTAGCCTGGTTTTGCATACTGGTTTACCGCTTCAGATTTTGCGATCCGACAGCCTAACTTCCTCCACAAGTTTCACTCGAAAACCGTTTTCTGGAAAAATCGCATATAAAGGATTAACCACATCACCATTCCATTTCGTCGTCGTGTTTCCAGACGGTTAGTTAGTTTCCCAAATTTTGTCTAACAATATTCACGGTATTATTCCAGGCTTTGCCTTCGGTACTGACGGTGGGCAAAACTTCGGGTCTACCAAGGAAACCGAGCTTCTTAAAAACTTTCTTGAACGCTGGAAACACCGAAGTATACGATGTGTGTCTGATTCTCTTCATGGCGAATACCTGACCCCAATGCGGAAATACTTGTTCTCCGAGTTGTCTAGTCTAGAAGAGCGTGCGGGAAGTGCGGGGTCTGCAAGGCATGCCTACCTGGGTCTTCGTGGCGACGCTTAAGAATAGCTAATGGGTCAATTCGAAGATGAGTACTATATGTGTGATATTATAGTTTTTGCTTTATTTGATCTCAATTGGTTCCTGCTTCTAGCAAGTCAGGACGTAAATATGATATTCACAAGAAACGTGAGAGCCGCATTTTGAAACAAGAATAAGATGAACTCAAAAGTAGATGAATATGATTAGCCAATAATGTGAGTCGACGAATATGCACTATATCACAATAGGTATCTACATTTTCAGAAGCTGTCGTGATGGATGTGGTATTTCTCCTGACGAAATATCATATCTGCTGAAAAGGAATTAATTCCTCGTCTTCGAGGAGGTATCATCAGGAGCGCGAAAAAAATTCTGTATCAAGTCAAGGGATATAAGCAGATGAGACTCTCCTTGGGGGTTTACGGGAGGTCTAAAAGGGCTGAGGAAACGGGCAACATCTGTCTGAACTGCAGACCAATTGAAGAGAGGAAAACCGGAAGTAATTACTCCAATGATAAGATACGTACTTTAACAAATGATCCCTTTCGGTAATTCTGAGGTAACAATTGATAACGCGTGAATGGAGTGTTCAACGAAATCAGGAAACGATGTATGATCAGATGTATTATTAGTAGTTTCATCAACAGTCAATTTAACCTGCAGCCGCCTTGTCAATGTCCCCATGTACATCCATCTGATGGGCCGTATCACTGGCAACGCTTAGTTTTGAAGCTACTGAGATCTGTCAAAGATCAATGTCTAATTCCAGTCAATCAAGCCGAAAGTTCCTGAATAGACCATAGTTCAATTCAAAACGCATATCGGAGTAACATGGCGGAACCAGAGTGATTTTTAGATGTCAAGCAGTTTACCGTGCTTGTCTTTCCGCTCCTCTTCTCCGAACGGTAGTAGCCTTCTCATTGTTTAGTCGAGGTAAAAAAACTCTAATCCATTCCTGAGTGAAGAGCTTCCTCTGCCGTCTCTCCAGGCTATGATTAAGCAGTTACAACTGACCCCCCGTTGTTAGATGAAAATCGGAAAAATCAGTTACGTTTCTAGCCAAAGGAACGCAAAAAGAGACGAGAGCAAGTAAAAGGCCAAGGATGTACACGGCATAGATTTGTACCATGCAGAGGTAATGACAACGACTAATACGTGAGGAACTGCGCACGAGATCGCTTAAGAAGTTCCATGTTGAGAATTATAGTTGCGGTTAACGTTCTCCATTTGTCATGCGCAAAGATGACGCGCTCAAAGATTGGCTACCTGACGTCGTCAGCGTGGGAGATACCGAATATAAATGTATCATGAATGAAGATCGATCTATTGCAGCGAGTTGATGCCGTATCACACAATCAATGTTACTCATCTCTGTCTCGAAAAAAAATCAGACGTTCGTTTATAGGATACTTAAGCGCCAAATATTACTGAGTTAGTTCAAGCATCTATACAATCATTAATACAGAGTCAACACGTGCCGAGATGATCCTTTGCAGAACGGTTACGGTAACCGTAGGCAGAAGACGACGCATATCCTGGATTTAGGCAGAAGGAACAAGCTTTAAGTTCCTCGAAGCTTCGTCTCGAAGCAACAGAAGCACAAGATAACAATAATGTATGTTTAATACTTCAGGAGGTCATAAGAGATATTATAAGAGACTAGTACCTGGAGACTATTTATTCTGATTCTGTATTTTCATGGACGTAAGTGCGTAAAAGGAAGAGGAAGATACATAGAAGGCAAGAATGAGCAGTAAAACATGATACTACCGCAGAGGCAGATTAATCAAGGCTGCCTCTTCGAAACAACGTTATCATATTGGAAGGAGAGTAAATTGAGATCTACCATAGAGGTATGGCCACGGAATGGAGCAAGGCATAATGAACCACAATGTGCACGGTGTACAAGTTCGCTGAGACAGCACGATGGTAGGTATGCATTGAAGACACGAACGAAATGTCGGTTTGAAACGCAGGTTCTTTCTGGTTGGACCAAGCTCACAACTGAACCCGAAAGAGCGTGAAATCTCTCCATGACCATTTTGAAACACTACACTTTTGGTGCTAATTCTTTAACTCATCAAGGACTACAAGACCGCTTCTGACTTTTTCTAATACTCTGTTGATGTCGCCTAAGTTGGCCGACGGAGATTACGGTGGACTTCTTTTCAAGGGTTTCCAGAGATGAGACTACTATCTAGGTAGTTGGTATCACTGCGCAAGCTTATGAAGTTTATCACAGAAGGAATCCGTCGGTATCCAGAGTTACGTTTTGGCTGCTTATACTCCAGTTCCTTTGTACGAGATCCAGGTACGAATGCCACGAGTTTTCTCGGATCAAATGGGTTCTATCACATAACCCCGCTGCTATTCTCTTATACGCTCGCTCATGAGATTGCAGTAATTGACACCGCTTTTGGAAGCACTTTGCAACGTGATTGACTCAGAATATGTGGCTCACGAAACTTATTTATAAGGATACATCCCAATGCCTACCACTGATTCTCGTTTTCGCAGAAACGAGATGATCGCAAGCTACCCGTACTTGCCCATCTTCACAGGCCAGGGGACATCAGCCGCTACCTCTCCACTGACACGTCAAACCGCTCTATCCGACGCCTCTTCATCATCCGGTTCACTTCTCCTCTCAGCATGCTACGATGCATTCCACAATGAGCTGTCTTGTTTGCCGGCCAGCGACTTCTCAGCTCTTGAAATTGACCGGGCTGACTTCTCGTTACCTAAAGATCTTATCTCAACACCCAAACAGCGTTATCAACAGAATGCTGTTATCTCAGGATCCACACTTTTCCTCATACAAGCCTTACGGTATCTCGCCTTTGTAGAGGCAACACGCGCTTCGCTTAACTCAGTCACACCTTTCAGCGATGTTCTGAAAGGGAACATCCAATACCGTTTGGGTGTCCTCGGTTTCTCTTCTGGTATACTTCCTGCGTGTGTGGTGGCTACATCTTTTTCTACATTGGGTTACATCACTAGGACGGTCGAGGCTTATCGCCTTGCCATTTGGATCGGAATTCGTTCACATCTATACAGGGTACAAGTGTTAATCACCGCTTCACTTGATTTGAATACAGATCTGCCCTGGAGTCTGGTCTTTACGGGAATCACCAAGCTCGAGGCAGAGGAAGCTCTCGCGTCCTATAACAAGGTGCGAAGTCAAAAGACTAGCTCATCTAACGTGGTCTTATAGTCTTTTCCATATTACTCATGCTCATCAGGGAACTAGCGAGGCTCAACTTTACATAACCGCGATCATGGACGACAAGTGTGTCACCATATCCGGCCGCCCAGACATTCTTTCAGACTTCTCCACCTTCCTCGCGACAAACGTCAATGTGGTGATTCACAAGACCTCTCTCGAAACCTTGTATCATTCACCCCTTCATACGGAATCCACTCGCGATCTGGTTTTGCGCGACATCGCCGCGAGGAACATTCAATTTCCAGAATTTTCCGATATTCAAGTGCCCATCCGATCGACTTTTAATGGTAATTTCATTTCTCAGGATGGGACATCTGGATCCCTCGTGGAACTTGTGGTGGACATGCTCCTTGTTCACCCAGTGAATTGGAACATGGTTGTCGATGATATCGTTAAAAGTCTGCCTCGGGATACTTGCATACGACTTCTAAATGTAGGACCGGGACTTGGCATATCGCGGAGTACCGAGCGAGCGCTTCCTTGCGGCCGAGTGTCGATATTTGACGTGAGTTCGACCAGTATCGTATCATATCCTCAATCTGCACCGAAGCAAGAACCTATCGCCATAATCGGGATGGCTGTTAACATGCCCGGAGCTCCAAACGTTTCCAAACTGTGGGAAGTCCTCGAACATGGAATTAACACAGTTTCCGAAGTACGCACTTCATCTATTCAACTAACTCTTTTTGGTGACGCAACTTGAAGATTCCTGAGAATCGATTCCGGATATCTGAATATCAAAGCAACACAAAATCTAAACGAACTTTGAAAGCACACACTGGGAATTTCATTGACGGTGCCGACGAATTTGACAACAGGTCAGCTGGCGCTTTAAGGGTACAAAGGTATACTCATTTTCTGTAGATTTTTTAAGATTAGTCCTCGAGAAGCCAAAAGCATGGATCCTCAGCAGCGTATTCTGCTGCATACGGCGTACGAGGCGCTCGAAGACTCGGGATACGTTCCGAACTCGACGCCAACAAACCGACCGGAAACTTTTGGTTGCTATATTGGCGTTGCCACTCATGATTACATACAAAATCTTCGGGATGATATCGATGTATACTATAGTCCTGGTAAGCCCCAATTTTTCCATCTAGAATTCGATATTGACCGTCACTTTAGGTACATTGAAGGCTTTTCTAAGTGGACGTATATCATACGCGATGCAACTCAGCGGTCCGTCCATTGTTGTAGATACTGCTTGTTCCTCCTCGAATGTCGCTCTATATCAGGGAGCACGTGCCCTGATGAACAGAGATTGCGATGCCGCGTTGGTCGGAGGCGTCAACGTCATCACGAGTCCCGACGTAAGTTATTTTCATCGCCTTGCATCGCGGGCTGTGCTGACGTTTGAATTGTTATAGATGTTCTTGGGACTTGACCGAGGGCATTTTTTGAGCCCTACGGGGCAATGTAAATCGTTTGACGCAAAAGCTGATGGGTACTCGCGCGGAGAAGGCTGTGGAGTATTTGTACTGAAACGCCTCTCTGATGCTGTTGCCGAAAATGATCGTATACTTGGTGTCATTCGAGGTGTTGAAGTCAATCAGAGCGGACTTGCCCACTCGATCACGCATCCGCATGCACCGACCCAGGCTTGCCTTTTCCAACGCGTCCTTGAAAATTCTAATATCGATCCCAATCGAGTAAGCGTAATTGAGGCTCACGGTACAGGGACTCAAGCAGGTGACCCTAATGAGTTGGAAAGCATTAGAAACGTCTTTTCATTGCAACGAACTGCCGACAACCCCCTCCATATCACTTCGATCAAGGCAAACATTGGCCACTTTGAGGCGGCTTCAGGGTCCGCCGGCCTCGCGAAGATCCTTCTCATGTTCAAACACCGGATTATTCCTCGACAAATCTCCCTTAATACGCTCAATCCGCGGATCGTTCCCCTTGAAATTGACCACACCATAATTGATTCTGTGTCTGCCTATTGGCATCCAGGACCTGGCAGCTCGACTAGAGTAGCGATGCTCAATAATTTCGGAGCTGCAGGATCTAATTCAGCGTTGCTAGTCGAGGAACACCTCAAGTCCGTCGTTACCTCCGATTCTAAGGGAATGCATCTAGTGTTTGCATTCTCGGCAAAGGATGACCTGGCGCTTGACAGTCTTCGCTCGAAATACCTGAATTTCCTTGAGAACACGGACTCGGCCTGTCTTGCGGATATTGCTTACACGATGACAGCACGCACGACAGATCTACGAGCACAGACTGGCTGTCTCCGCCAACGACAAGGAAGATCTCATCGTCAAGCTACGGAGAGCTCTACCTACGCAGGCAACTACTAAAGACGCTCGGATCGTGTTCGTTTTTTCTGGTCAAGGTGGTCAGTATCTCGGGATGGGGAAAACGCTATATCAGAAATCTTATCTTTTCAAGTCTCACGTTGATGAATGTCACGGTATCCTTAGGAGGTCAGGCTTTCCTGGAGTCCTAAATATCCTCACAGCAGACTCTACGGCGAGTGGGCTTTCCGACCTAGAAGAGTTCGAAGCCTTTCAAGCTTCTATATTCGTTCTTCAGTACGCTCTTGCGAGACTTTGGATATCCTGGGGAATTTCACCAGCGGCAGTTGCGGGGCACAGGTCTGTCACTTGTTTGGGCACGATGAATTGGAGTACTGAGCTTATCCTAGTCTAGGAGAATATGCTGCGCTGGTCATTGCTGGTGTTATCTCCGTGGGGGATGCTTTACGCATCGTCGCTCATCGCGTTCGTCTGATGGTGCAAAAATGCGCTGTAAACGAAACGGGAATGATCGCAGTCAATCTCAGTCCGATTGCGGTGCACGATGTGTTATGTTCCTCCACGGAATTTTCAGATCTATCTATCGCGTGTTACAACAGCCCGATAGACTGTGTAGTTTCTGGCCCTTTGATCAAGTTAAAAGCATTCAAGGCATTTCTAGATGCTGAGGTCCACTGTAAGAATGTTCTTCTTACTGTTCCCTTCGGATACCACAGCCAAGCAATGTCGCCTCTCCTAGAAGATCTCAATGTCGTTGCTCAGCGTGTTGTTTTAAACCCACCGAATATCCCAATCGTGTCCAATGTTCTCGGGGAAATCGTTCGTCCAGGTGACCCCTCAGTATTTAGCGCTGGCTACTTTGCCCTTCATTGCGCGAAACCTGTCCAATTTGAAAAAGGCATAAAGTCTCTAGTAACTAGCTCTCCCTCTAATCCGATAGACGTCTGGATCGAGATTGGACCTCATACAACGACGCTTCCGATGTTGAAAGCCAACTGCAGTCTCCGGCGAGGTAGTATTCTGCTTGGCTCTATGCGCAAGAAGCAGGACGGGTGGGAGACTTTGACAGGAAGTTTAGTTCAACTGTACCTTAGCGGTGCAAATGTCCGGTGGCGAGATACATTTGGTCATCTACAGGGAGTCAGTTGCATCAGTCTTCCTTCTTACCCCTTTTCTCCATCAAAGTTCTGGGTTGAATACAAGGACCCCCAACTAGTTGACGATCTTCCAGCTCGAGTGTCCTCGACACCATCTTCGTCCACCGGATACTCGATGTTGGGGAACTGGGTTCAACGCCCATCTATGGTTAATAAAAACACCGCCATCTTCGAGACACCTATCGAGAAAGTAGCTGCATGGATCAGGGGGCATAGTGTTGGAGGAATGCCACTTTGCCCCGCATCCGTGTATATCGAACAAGCTCTTTCCGCCATTCATCTGGCCTATGTCCACCTCGACCAATCCATGCAAAGCTACCACGTTTCCCTTCGTAAACTAGTGTTCTCCAAGCCCCTAGTTTATGACTCTTCCATTGGCCTGACCATTATCACCACGGTCTCAACTCAGACTGGTTCGGGTACATTCACGGTCAGTTCCCGGGTATCATCATCAAAGAACGAAGACACTCATGCTTACGGAGAATATCGTCTACTTTCAATAACACCAACGCTCACAAAATTTGCGCGGACTTTACCTACAGTTTCTCGGCATATGGCGTCTATTACAAAGCCTTGCTCTGGCAATTGTCCAGAAGTTTTTGGCACCAGAACGGCTTACGAAGTCATTTTCCCTCGTGTCGTTGAATATTCAGAAGAGTATCGTTCGATGAGATCCATTACTGTCGACGTCAGTAACATGGAAGGTTACGCAGACGTGCGACTTCCAGAGGGTTACGATCGCGGGAGTTTCATGGTACATCCAGTCTTCATGGACACTTTACTTCATGTGGCTGGCTTTGTGGCCAATCTTCAGGGCAGTGCTAACGACGCATTCATTTGCAGCGAGGTTGATAGTGTTAAGATCCTTCCCCACCTGGTTGACAATGACGCGTCATACACAATATATTGCAGTAACTGTTGGGTACCAGAAGATGGGATGGTGCTCGCAGATGCCTATGCTATCCTCTCTGGGAAACCGATGATGATTGTTGCTCATATCAAAGGGATGCAATTCCGTCGTGTTCGGCTTGACAGGTTCAAAAGAGGCTTATCTTTGGCTTCACGACAGAATGTCGACCATCCGTCACCGACCCCCTCGCTATCCTACAAGAGAGAACAAATACCATCTGCTATGATCCCCTTGAACGTCCATGGTACTGTGATCAATCTCGTATCAGAAACCTGCGGTATTGTTGCTGAAGATCTTGATCTACACATGGATTTAGCATCTCTCGGTGTTGATTCTCTAATGTTCATTGAGTTATTCGGCCGCCTAGCGCTGACGTTTCCAGGAGCATATCTCGATTCGCACACACTACCGTTTTGTACATCCATCGCGGACATTATCCGAGAAGTCTCCGCGAGAATGAATACCGGAAGTGCGGCCGGAAGCGACTCTCCTGTGACCGTACTCAGCGGTACATCTACTCCTAGAACGCTTGTCCCTGAAGACGTGTTCTCGACACAAGACGGAAAGCTCAATGTCAAGGATGTCCTTTCCTCCGTTCTCTGTCTCGCCACTCAAGATATTGACGACGATGTCGACCTTGACTCCCTTGGCCTAGATTCTCTTACATGCATTGAAGTGGTTCATGCGTTCAAGCGGGAATATGGTCTTGAAGTCCCAGCTAACTTCTTCACCACACATCGTACCCCTTGGACGCTCCAGAATTATTTGGCCTCCCAGTCACCTAAGACTTCGAAATTGATGTACTCAGACATCGTACACGAGGTGCCTAAACACGCAATTCCGACGCTGCTGAGAACGGACGCAATGACCAGAACTCTGCGACTTGAAACAAACCCTGTTCCAATACAATCATCGAACAGCTGCAAGCTTCCTTTGTTTCTCATCCACGATGGTAGTGGCCTTGTTAGCTATTATGAACGCCTTTCTCCGTTGGGTCGACCGGTCTGGGCTATCCATAACCCCAATTTTGTTACGAGTCAACCCTGGAATAGCGTTTCTTCGATTAGGGTTAGGGGGGCTGCTCAACACCGAAGGTGTTGAGGATGCGATTCGTCGAGGCTGTGGATATGTAGTCGCACACTGGCAACTGGTTGGGGGATACCAACCGCCCAGTTTCGACTTTTTATAAGTCTCATCAGGCCTATGTGTGCTTATTTGCCTTGCCAGTTGCCGGTGTGCGCTACGTTAGCGTGGTCCGGCAATCCTTACCAGCTGACTGAAGACCTAGTACTAGACCCATGACATTTCATTTAAAATGCCACTCAATATAGTCTATTTTTCTCCCTAGCTTTTGGCTTCATTTCTAATCAGAATCCTTAGCTACCTCAGGAAAGTATGTTAGTAGGCCTCTGGGCTAGAGGTTGCACCTACTCACTAAGTCATGTGACTTTGCCTTTTCTGAAAATTAGCAATTTACTAAGAAGACTAAAATTATACTATTTAATGCTTTACTACATACCACATATAACTTTTCCCAAATATTTGTAGTGCAACCTATAGACCTAATTAGTAGCTTTTTATTGATATATAAATCATGTCATTACACCCAGTAAATGCTTAGAAGATTAGGGAGAAATGTCATAATTTGGCTTTATATACAATATTCAATGGACCCCAACTTTCTCCCTCATTTGTGACTTATATTTTGGTTATAATCCTTCATTTTAAAGTGAAAATATATACATTCATAACCTTCCTATAGGTTGCAATTTACAATGAAGTTACATGATCACTCCCTCTCATCCTACAGCCATAGCAACACAAACTAATATATATTTGACTATATGCTAATTAGCATTCAAAAAAGTCAATATATGCTTTAGACTACTTTTGAAACTTATAGCCCTGCTCTTTACCTTTCTATTGATACCATTAATGTTTCATAAAACTCCTTAAATAGCCTTTAAAGTTGGGATTTATTTAAATCATGATTTTTAAGCACCATAATCTTTCTCCTTCAATTGTGCATTTAATTTTAGTTCAATAGCTATTATATAGAGGGAACCTCCCAGTCATATATGTTTAATTTTCAGTTGCAAACATTTTTTTTTATCTAACATGCCTTCTTTACATTTTACCTCTTATAATATATTTACTATTATACTTTCAATTTTTCATCTATTTAAAGCAAAAAAAATACATATATATTTAAATGTTAATAGATTTTTATATCTTACTAGCTACTGCATCCTTTTAAATACTTCACACATATATAAATATGCAATTATTGCTTATTTACATTTATTTAAATTTTTTTATTATTAAAAATTAGATCTGCACAGCTATATTCTCAATTTAGTAAAACAAACCATGCATTGATAATGCTTGCAATTAGAAAATATTTGCTAAATAATTTATATTAGTTAGCTATAACTTTATAATTTAAGTAGTAACTAATCACTAATGTGTGACACTCACATTGTAAGTGCCATAAAATCATATGATGGCACAGTCACATATTTAGATTACAAATGTATTATGTAAGTGAATCTATATGACATGCAAAATGAAGTGTTAATATTTTTAATAATTCTACTAGGCTCAAAATTTGTTATTTTTTTTTTTTTTCTTCATTTTTCAAAAGGTTAACTTTTTCAAGAATCATGTTAGAGTTTTAGTTTTTATACCTTGCAATATTTAAAGCCATTGTATCTGCTAACAAATTTTTATTTAAAACTTTTTCAGTTTTTTTATTTGAATTAAATTGTTAAGTCTTAATTAAGATATGACACATGTTCATCCCCAATCTTTTGTATCCCAAATTTTACTACTTTATTTTCAATGGCCACTATCGTTTCAATTAAAACATGTCTCAAAGTGATTTTATTGCCTAGTAAGCTCATTAAATGCTATATTTTTGCAAGTTGATTTTATTATTTTTAGTATTACTTGTCCAATCTGCCTCTGTAACCTCAAAGACAATGATGATTTAGAGAATCACATTCCAACACATAATGAAGCCAAAGTGTTGGAATTTCACATTTTAGGTCAATCTTTTCAATTTTAAAAGCATATTCTCACATTCTAAGTATAGGTCACATATTCAAGTTTATGCACAAAAATTATGCATTCATGTGCCCAGTCACTAATTGTTTATCTATATGCAAGCTTCTTCAATTATATTATCATTTTATGCAAGACCATACTATTTTAGAGGTCACTTTTAATGCATATCTGAACCATTATTATTCATTTTATTCTTTTAGCTTGTTGCCTCTCCCTACATCAATTTTGTCTCCATCCAATTCCCAGGCTCAAGTTACTGACCACAAAAGAAAAATACTTGTGGAGCCTTATGATTTGCCTCAATTGAAATATTTTTGCTTTTCTGCTCAGTCTCCCAACTTATCATCCAGTTCACCTGCACTTTTATCCTCCCCTCTTGCTTCAAAATCAACTTCATCTACCTCAACTTCAAACTTGTTTCCATCATTGGTTTCTCAGCAAATTATTCCTCTCAAAGCTCTGTCCACAATTTCTACTTTGCCAAACATATCCTTTGAACATATTCTTGATTCGCAGCATTATTCTGAAGAATCCTTTACTGGATATTTAGCCGAGTGAGTTTTAATGATTAACAAAGTTTGTATTGCTCATGCTATACTTAACCTTGAGCAGACAGATGCACATCAAGCTCTTTTTGATTGCTCTTTACTTGACTTTTCCATTGATTCTTATTATTCCAGAGAATTTAGATGTGGGTTTTATATGATAGACAAGTTGCCTGCTTGCTAGTCATGCTGGTGTCCCAAGCCTCTTGCATACTATGGCTATAACAAGAAGACTGGAACCAAGGGAGAAAATGCTTGCAATAATGATGATCATTCTGACCTTTGGTGTGGATTTGCTTACATCATTTGGACTTGCCAAACTCTTCACACATCTGTTTTTGGAGCCATAGGAATTAACGTTGATGCTTTTAACAGTGTTGATGACTACAAAGCCTGGCTACTTATGCGATCTGGACTTCAAAGTTATTGTAATCTTTATAATCTTGTCATGCTAGTCTATGTCTACTTTTGTCTTCAAGAACAAGGCATGCTCTCTTTGGAACCTCTTGAGCTCGACAATCTTGAAAATAGTCTGTATGTTTTTTCTAACTTGATGTAGTTTCATGCTTATAATTATTACAGACTTGTTTGCTCCTATGGATACTCTTTCACAAGAAGATTTGGCTCTTTAGTTGTTATGATGCAATTGATTACATTTGCTGATGATATCATTCTCAATGCATACATTCAATTAGATGAATTCAATATGACAATTTCAATGTTTTTTTTACTATTCAATGCTGTGTTTTACTTCATACTCGATACGTTGAGCCAATGTATAGTTCTAATAAAATTAACCACTTTTTTTGCCAGCGTCAATCAAATATTTGATGTAAATAGAAGGCATTGAAAAGCAACCAAGTCCAAAGCAAGCAATTACACTTTTTTCTTTCATCTAACTCAATCATTAAGATGCCCTGAGCATCTGTGATTTGTCTTTGATTTAATTCTTATTGATTACATTTTTAATAGAACTGAATGCACTAGAGAGGGATGTAAATGCAAGTATATCCCCTCAACCTTGAATCAAACCAAGCATGATACAACATACCATTGTATTCAACATACTGTAGAATATAACAGTAAGCAATCAATTAACAATAATCAATTATTAATCTAACTATAAAGAAATAGATGAAATAGTTGAAGTGCAACAAGATCCTGTCATACAACTTCTTGCTTGTTCATGTGGTGCTCCTGAGCATGCACGTCTCAGCTTTTATTGTATTCATCATATGTGCCACCTACCTATCCATCCAACACTAGATGATCAAAATTATCTTGACAATGCTGAAGAGATTCATTTTATTTGGCACAATAAAAAGAAAAAAACAATAAAAAAATTCAACAAGATGGAAGTCAATGATGACGGTGACTCATCTATACTTGATAAACCAGATGTTATGCCTTCAATCATTTCTTTGCCAGATGAACATCATAGCAATCCACTTTCTTCCTCATCTACCTCCAATAATATTTCAAATACCTTGGCAACCGACTTGATTTTAACTCAGTCACTTTCTTCTCTTCATCTAGTGCCCTCTTTAGACAGTAACAAGAACTCTGATGACTACTCTTCTTGTGTCATCCTGGATTCTCCAAAAGCTGATCTGTTACAAAAATCTGATACCAATGATGATGGGGAAATTCATTGAAACAGTCTCAATTCCCTTTAAGAATTTGATAATCATCCAACAACAAATGACAATCCCAAGATCATTGCAAAAATAAAGCATTGCTTACTTAGCTACTTTCTTCACATTGATCCCATCTATAACTGAATCATTTGTCTTTCATGTCATTCAACCATTCCATTTCATTGAGCATATAATCATGCTCACAGTTATACTGATGGAAAAAATTGTACTCTTCCTCCCAACCATCAAATTCCATCTCAACAAAATCTTGAACAACTTCTTCAGCATCTCAATGCACACAAGCCTCTTGATTTTGGTGATGCACCAATTTCTCCATTTGAAGGGATCCCTGTTATTGTTGGCTATAAATGCAAGTCTCCAGAATGCTTACAAAAAAATATAATCTTTTCGCAAAAGAAAACCATTTACATTCACTTCAATCAGTATCATTCCCATTATGCTGTTAATGATTGACCAATTGAAGAAATTTTCTGCCAAGCCCTCAGTACCTATAAGCAGGAACAGATGTATTAAGAAGTAACTTATATGCCTCAAATTGACATTGATGCATTAAAGCAGATTTTGGATCACAACTCAAAGATTGGCCTTAGCAAACTTTCTGTAATTTACCAGCCTGCAAACAATCCTCATGCTCGACACCTCATTTTTACTTATACTGATTGGGATCTCATGTTGAATGGCAATAACATTGCGCTTCTACGTCAAACTGCACTTCCTTCTAATGAAGAGACAGAACCACACTTTTGTCATTTATTAAATCTGGTAAAAACATATTATTCCAATATAACCAAGGAATTGCATGAACTTGATGTTCTTATGCGGTGACTTATTCATTCAAGTAATCCACAGTAAGTCTTTTGTTAAAAATATTATTATATATCTAATTCATTCATATAGAGAATCTATTGAAAGTCGCCCTTTTCTTTCACCTCAAGAAATTTGAACTCTTCCTGCCAATGCAACTTATATTGCATATTTCATAATATTTATTCTTCGACATCTAGCAAAATCTATTTCAAGCTTTTTAATACCCCTTCATTCTACAACATTGGCCTTATTTACCAAACTTGAAGAAATGCTAGCATTGTCAAGCAATGAACATATTATTCTCAAGCAAATCCATGCTACAATCTGGTTGCTTTTGTCATAACCAAGTTCTAAGTTTCTAAAAAAAGCAATTCATGATCCTAAGCATATATGGAAAGTGGAACCATACTGCATACTCTGAAATGCTCTGGGGCCTGGAATTAGTCCAATCACATTGTCAACATTGTACATCACTCTCCTGGCAACGTGGCCTGAATCTCACAATTTTCCCTCAACCGATCACAGATTGATTGGACATCCAGTGGCCCTGATGATATTATCCAGTTGGCTGTTACACAATCTGAGTTTCTCATTACCCAAATTGTTATTTGTGTTCTTCACTCATTTGCCCATTTCTTTTGAGGGAACCCTTACTGGAGTAAAATGGGTATTGAACATATAATTGTAGTGAATGTTTCTCAACACTTTGGCACAGTAACCACATTAATCTTACCTTTTCTCACTATATTCTCATATCATAGAATTTCTGGATGCCCGCCGCCAAAAGCATGACCATGGCTGTGGGAATCATGCAATGACTTCAGCACTTCTTTTTCTATTCTGCCCCTTCCATTGTTTTCTCTGCATCATACCTGGTTTGTCCCTGAATCTCTCTTGTATGACTTTTAGCACTTTTCCATAATCATAACCATGAAAGAGGTGACCTTGAGCTTCAGATATCAATAATGTGAAAAGAAAAAGCAATATAACCTCACCTGCAAACTTACTTGTCACTCAAGGGTTCACTGAGGAAAATAATGATTTGGCACTAAATGAAATCATACATTCTATATTAAACCTGCTGAATAGAGTTGACCGCTGCAATTTCCGTGGCTGGTGCCACTTCTACATATCATTTCCTTCTCAAAGTAAAAAGAAGTGAGCTCAAATCGACAATTATCCTCACTGGATTACATATGAATTTTTTTGACCAATGAAATCAGACGAGGGTTTGTCAGAAGCCCATAACTTGAGGGTGTAAAACTGTGGTGGGAATAACCAGTCTGGAACTGATTTTGACATCATCAATCAAACAGAAGAGTTGCTGTTGATATAATTTGTAAATGTGTTGTTACCAATCATCTCTTAATCCATCCCCTCAAACAGAGATGGGTTGACATGTCGAACTCAAGAATGATGCACTTTGTAGACTATATCCTCATCATTCAACATTCTCCATGTTAGTCAAATGTGACTATACTGGGAAAATGCGCTCGATAGCCTATTACATGTTCCACTCCATAAGGTATTATTTTTACAGGCGATTGAAGGAGGTACATATCCCCACTTCCAATTATCTATTCCTGTTGACTCTCCTGAGGTCGCGCAACAGTTTTGTACACAATAGAGTCAATGACCTGAGGTGATGAGGTCACTCAGACCATGGTCAATTGTGGTAAGCATGTTCTCGCTCATTCTCAGCCAATTGCCTGACCTCGGCAATGCAGCAGTAACTGCTACACTTTTCTTGGAACCCTTGTTAGACTGACTGATCTTGGTACACAGCAGCTAAGCCCCATTTTTGAGCTCACTCGACCATACAAGATATCACACAAGTTCACACTATAGATAGGTGCCTCTTTGTAATATACTGTATTAAATGGAAGAGAACTCTGACAGTTTATTTTTGAGGCAAAAAACTGATACCTCTCTCATCTGCTATTAGCTCTATGAAACATAACCCCACGTACAGCCCAATTCATGTTGAAGCCTCATGCGATTCAAAGTCATTGAGAAGATGCCTTGACATACTAATGCCAAGTTTCCATATGAATAGAGTTATGTACATCATGCGCCATTCCCACCATTTTGACAACCTTGTACTATAACCTCTGAGAAACAGATCGAACAGGGATTGGCCAGGAGGATAAGGGAGATGATAGAGCCAATATCATGGATTCAGTCCATCTGCATGGAGGATGTTGGAGTTCAAAGTATATCCATAGGCACAGGAAAATAGCAGTGAGGCAGGTAAGATGGACAGCATGTTGAGTATTGTCAATAGCGACTTTACATGGGTGACTTGACGAGCTCGTGTCTATTCCTTTTAGGTAGGTTATCATATGTTCTTGTTATCCCCACCTTTTCAATTTAGTTTGTGAAATGACTTCTGTAAGGGAGCAAGAGTTCTTTGGTCAATTTTCATGCATGAATCATCATCTTTCCTAGAAGATGATACTACTCAATGTAAAATCCCCTTCATTCCAACTGCTACCCTCATAACACATTCTCAACTTTGATCATTCATCACAGCTTCTGATTGTGTCTTCATTCAATAAAAGGTGAGGCACACCAACTGGGGTCCAATAATGAGATATAGTGCAAGATTGGTAGTTGTTCTCAATTAATTGTTTATTTCTTTTGCTCATGCCAACTCATGTGTGACATTGAAGATACTTCTTCCATTTCTGCAGATTTGGATCAAGAACAAGGTAATTGTAGCAGGAAGATAAGAAAATATTTGGCAAATTCACCTTGAGCAAGACCTGAGTATACATTGCTCTGCAACATTGATGAAGTATCTGAGATGAGGGCAGTTGAGGAAAACTTCTGATGGTTTTACCCCCCAGCGATTTTTGCCCTACCATTGTGGGTACTTATCAAAGGATTTTTTGCCCATAAGAAAGAACAGAGATCGAATGCATGTTAAGAGTAAGGTTTGTGAACCATGGCAGTACATAACAAAGGAACACTCTGAGGATCGACTCTAGACATTGCATTGTCTTCTGGGTGTCACGCCTCCACCATCCCTTCCAGATGCACCCAGTCTTGCCTTCACTTTAGTTTTCGGTGCCGGCAGCTTAGTAATGGGATCTAGAAGGGCCTGAAGGAGATACAGAGCCATATATGTGTCATTGCCTGCCTTGTACATTGTGATAGGGTGGTGCTATGGGGCAGCAGGGAGGGAATGCAGTGCGTTCTCAAGGGAGAGAGTAGAGCCGTGCAGGTGGGACTGATTCATGCAGAGGTTGAGCATGATACCTCATGTGCTGGAGGAGTGCAACGCGCGTTTGAATGTTGCAGTGTCAATGGTTAAGATGTTGTGTGGCAGTTCTAGATGTGAAGTTACAGAGGGAGAGAAAAAGAAAAAGAAAAAAGCAGACTGATTTTCATGTCATCGAGACAGGCAAGATTGCCTGTGATTCTGTGTACAATGAGGACAAGGGTGTTTGGGGTTGTTTCTGAGTCTGGAGATGCGAGACTGCTGTTAGACAAGGTTCAGGCATGAGAGAACAGGGAGATGTAGCAGCAAACCTGATAATGGCCTGTATTATCTCAGGGAGTTTCGTTTTTGATATGACCTGGCTCTTGATGAACTGGATGGCATGTCAAATAGGATGGGAGAGAGAAAGCTCAGCGTACAGCATACTGAGCAGTATTTAGAGATACATCCAATAGGATGAATGAGAGGACATATGTGCTAAGGATGAGTTGAGAAATGTTTATTTACGACTTTGTCCACATATTCACTGACAATTACATGTCCAGCCCTGTAATTTGTGGATGGATCAGGCAGCCAATGTCCGAGTCTTTCAAACTTGATCTAAGTCCCCGCTCACAAAACAATACAATGAATGCATGTATCCAAATGTCCACACCTTGCCGCAGCATACCCCCATTCCAAGCAACTGCTCTCATTTCTCTCACTCCATTCAAAATCAATCCCTAAAAGAAACATTCAGTCCCTCCTCTCCCACAGTTCCTGAATCACCTTGGGCTCCCCTGTCTTGATGTGCATCTTCAGCACAGACAGTACCACCACTGGCAGCGTGCAGTGCAGGCATTTATATGATGCATAGTCCAAGATGTGCCGCAGGTGGCATGATGATGTCTCAAATGGTGACACCTGCAGGATGTTCAGTGCCTGCGGCAATGTTTCCCCAAACTGTGTTTTGATCATCTTGAGAAATGCTCCAATTGACATTAGCCTCATCACAATGTGTGCTTTGCTCGTCCATGCATCAGTGACTGTAATTGTAGGCCAGGAAAACATGAGGAACTCCTCAAAGAAGGAGAACAGGTGACCCCACAATCTGTCATACCTGCTTCATCCATCAGTGGTTTTGCCTGGGAGACTATGAGCAGCAAAACACACCATGGTATGTTGTGCAGCTGGAAATAACCTATATACGCCAAATATACCTGCCCAAAGTGTTCCTTTGTAACTTTCATAGGTAGCTACTAGTCATGCATGGAATGAAGGTTGTACTTCCATCCCTTTGGATCAACGAGTGTGAAGTTAGACGCCATCTCAAGTCAAGGGAGGAAGAGCACTAGCCAGCACTGACAGTGCTATTTGATCCAGGGCAATAGGCTTCAAAATAGTAAATTGATAAGATGTACATGCAGGATAGGCCTTGTGATGGTTTACAACTCTCTCGAGGAGACTACTCACTCTAGGACTTCACAAACTGCATGGAAAAAAATGAGAGATGCTCACCACCTTGAATGAAGCCCTGAGCCAAACTCCTTCTCCTCACCCCAGTCAAGCCTCTTCTTTGGATTCACTAGTTTTTCATACAGCGACAATGGTTCAGGCAAATTGAATAGGGCTAGAAAGACGCCTGAGGCAGCAGAACTGATAGACTTTTTGCCCTTTGTGTTCCATTACAAATTCCATCTACAAAAAATCCCAGCATGTGACCTCACACTTATGCACACTTCCATGTTATTACGATACAAAATGAGACAAGAAAAAATTACATTCAGTCCATTATGGTCCCGGCTCTACTCGTCATGCTCCGACTGCTTTTGATGTCAATCCTGATGGACTCCCACACTCCTACATCTATGCTCACACAGAGGGCGCCCGTTGTTGGGTGTTATGATTTGGTGGAGGAGTTTGGTGGGTGGCCTTAGTTATGTTATTGAGACACAACCACACACTCACATCTTTGCCAGGCATGATTTCTGGTGCATATCCCACAGATTCAAGCAGTATGTTGAGTTGGATTGCAGCCAGATCCACTTATTGCAAGACTTGCATAATACATAGTACTTCAGAGTCCTATGACTGTGGATATCTAGTAATACTATGACCCAATTTTGTTTCTTGTTTTTTTTTTAGCTTCAACTACTTTACTTGGTTCACTATGACTATGATAATCAAATTGACTAACTATTGAATACAAATACAAAACTAATACTCAATTTTTTAAATTAACAAGAAACTGCATTAACTATAATACATTTGAATAAATATCACTTGAAGTTAAAAAGCAACCAAAAAAAGAAAAAAAAAGCATATGAAGCCCATCAGCTTTGCTCTTTTTGGCTAACCACTTTTTCTCATCAGTGCACTAGCACCAAGTTCAAATAAAGTGGCCCTGAAGTAAGCTCATGATAAGTAAAGAAAAGAAAGAGAAAGAGTCCAATATAGGTTGAACAAATCTTTAAAACAAGGGCTTAACCTCAGTGGATCATAGCAACAAGGTTACTTTACCACTCACAGTACTCTGCTCCCATTCAAGTTGTCTGCAAAGGATTCACCTCCACCCATATTATAATTGCAATTTGTAGATAAGCTAATATGTCAACTGTCTGCTTTACATAGCTGTATACTCTCAGGGAGATGCAGAAATACTCCAAGTGCATCATTAACCACTCAATGCAATTGATCATGCATTGCTTTTTTATGCATATATATAGCTTCATGCTGTCCAGGCAATCTGGTCACTAAGTCAGTTATTTGAAGAAGGGATTTCTTTCTTCCACTTTACTGAAGATATCCTAATCCTTCTCTGCTAAGGCCATAGATACCCTCTCCTTAGGAGGTAGATCTAGAGTGCCTGCTTCAATCTACTATTAGTATCTATTCTCAACATTTGATTCTAATCAAAGAAGTCTCATTAAATATGATCATGACATTACCCTGCTTCTGAAGAAGACTAATTCTCCTAGGCCTCAGCAATAAAGTGCCAATGCATGTTATTAATGGGCTTAGTGTCCTCAAAAATGATGCCTTTATCATTAATAAGGAAATGTCCCTTAGACCTAAGATTACAATTGCACATATGCTAATATGTTGCACAATTATGCAGTGACCCTGCCAATAATATATAAGGCATAATATGCACCTCATTCTCTGCCCTACAAGCTGTACTAGCTTGCCTGGTCAAATTGGAGTGGAATGTTTCAAATTTGCAGATATATATATAAAGAAGTTCCTTTACCATGTTTGCCTCAAACCCATGCTAAAATCTTAATTAGCTCTATTCCAATATTTTAATTGTGGCAGGCAGAGCATTTCTCTGACATCTAGCTTTAGAGAGTCAATCTCATTGACTATCTTACTGCCTTGCACTGCAGATACTTTTGTAACTCTGGTAGTAGGATGCAAACAATCAACTCAGTATATTTTGTCATAAATATATGGGGCACATCATGCCTTTGTTAACTAAGGGCTACTATATATGCTATGGCATAGCACTCCAGTTATGCATATATAGTGAATTTTATCACATCTAGGTAAAACTCTTGAAAAACCTGCAAATGTACAGTATATATGGTTTTTAACTGCTAGTCTTCAGCTTCAACATCATTATCCATTGACAAGTCCATGGCCTCCTCTGAATGGCCATTAGATTGATTAGCCCCATCTCCATCAAGAAATTGTAAAGCCTCAACTTCTGAAGCTACAGACTTCTTCAGCACCTCTTCAATGAATTGTTCTATCATCTTAGTAATAGCTAGGCCTAACAAAGCTTGTTTAGCCCCACTATTCTGCTTTAGAAGCATATATGCTCCAACTTGCATTAGTGATTTGCCAGCTGGCAAGGTGCCTGCTGCACTAAGCAACTGTCCTGCCTTGTCCATGGGATCTTTGGATGCTAGTCAACTAGACCATTATCATTTTCTCTGCAATTGCATGGTTAGAGGAGTTAATCCTCCCAGCATTCTATCTTATGGCCACTGCTAGCTCTCATTAGTAAGTGCTTCCACTCTACAAGCTTTCTTGCCTATCTAATCTGCCTTGGCATTCTGATCTTGATTGCATACTTTGGGCTGTCCCGGCCTCACTTTTGACAGCTAGGTGTCAGGGGACTCCTCATTTCCTTCTTTCCCTTTTTCTTTCACTTCTTATTCCTTCACTCTCCTTTCATTCATTTCTTACTTCTTCTATCTTCTCTCATGGTGTTGTTTCTATTCTCTCAATGCTATCTGTTAACACTATTTTCAACTTTTGAGGTGCTCTAGTTCTTGTCATAACCCCTTCTGGAGTCCCCCGGAACAACCCCAGAACCCCACCTGGGACCCTCTCCACAACACACTCCGCCCCCACAACTACCGATGCCGCCATCAACTTGCATCACAAACCGCCATCAGCCAACCCCCCGGGAACCCTGCTTCATAGACCCCGGGATTGACCACCATCAACCGCTAGATCACGCTACCCACTTCCGGCCATCACACATCACAATCCCTCCACACCAATTGATCGCGCACTCCACATGCGCGATCCCAGTATACAGTTCCAGCCTGCTACTCAATGCCTTCCGGAAACTATCCCAGACACCCCGGAACCCCAAGACCTGACCCCATAGTACTTATAGTGTAGTTCACCATTGTATTAGTTAGTCTTGATATTATCTGAATTGTTGCGTGCCCTTTGTCTGACTAGTACACATTGACTGGCACGCTTTGACTGGCATGCCGGAATAATCACGTGCTCTAAGTTTGGTATGCACTTCGCGACTCCTAATTTACTAACCAGGTCTCATCTTAGAACCTCTGGTTCCGACTCGACCCCTGCCAACTCTCAACCTTTATAAAACACCTGAAACCCCTGGATCAAGTTCCATTTCCCTGGGACCACCCTCCCTGTCCACGTCTTGAACCCCGGAGCCTTAACCCTGGAGTTCCAGACACCTGGGTATTCATAGATCAAGTCTGCCTTGTAAGGGCATTGCTTTCCCGGAAAGCCCCCAAATCAGCAGAACCTGACAGCAAGGAATTTGGATTGTTAGGCTGCATCATCTGCCTTTGGATATTGTCCATAATCCATATGCAGCATGGCCTGAGCTGGGAGCAAGCTTGTGGAGCATCTGTATAGATATGGAACTCAAGGCTGCAATGGTTTCTGATGTTGAGGCACATTGTACATAAATGGAATGAGATGAATATATTGCAATTGTGTCAACATTTGCAAACTTAGTTTTTACCTACTGTCAGGTTCCACTGATTTGGGGGCTTTCCGGGAAAGCAATGCCCTTACAAGGCAGACTTGATCTATGAATACCCAGGTGTCTGGAACTCCAGGGTTAAGGCTCCGGGGTTCAAGACATAGACAGGGAGGGTGGTCCCAGGGAAATGGAACTTGATCCAGGGGTTTCAGGTGTTTTATAAAGGTTGAGAGTTGGCGGGGGTCGAGTCGGAACCAGAGGTTCTAAGACGAGACCCAGTTAGTAAATTAGGAGTTGTGAAGTGCATACCAAACTTAAAGCATGCAACTATTCCGGCGTGCCAGTCAAAGCATGCCAGTCAATGCATACCAGTCAAACAAAGGGCATGCAACAATTCAGGTAATATCAAGACTAACTAATACAATGGTGAACTACACTATAAGTACTATGGGGTCAGGTCTTGGGGTTCCGGGGTGTCTGGGATAGTTTCCGGAAGGCATTGAGTAGCAGGCTGGAACTGTATACTGGGATCATGCATGTGGGGTGCGCAATCAATTGGCATGGGAGGATCGTGATGCATGATGGCCAGAAGCGGATAGCGTGATCTGGCAGTTGATGGCGGTCAATCCCGGGGTCTGTGAAGCAGGGTTCCCGGGGGGTTGGCTGATGGCGGTTTGTGATGCAAGTTGATGGTGGCGTCGGTAGTTGTGGGGGCGGGGTGTGTTGTGGAGAGGGTCCCGAGTGGGGTTCTGGGGTTGTTCTGGGGGACTCTGGAAGGGGTTGTGACACCTACCTATTTTCCTACTACTCCACTTTTATTCCCCAGCTATTCTGTCCAGCCTTGTCTCCCATGGCTCACAACACACACAATTTTATTCTTATGTCCCTTCATTCCCCACTTCCACTACTTCCCACATAGGCATTTCTGCTAACACAAGCCTACTGACACTCATCTTGCCCCAGCTCCAGCCCTGGCTTACCTACTATGTATATCATGTCCTCTCTTCATCTCCTTAACTGACTGTCCCCTAGTATCTGCTTTTAGAGCAGCAATACATTTACAGCTGGTATTCTAGCTAGCTCCAAGACAATTTATTAAATTTTGGAAAAATCAATAAGCTCACATCAATGTCCACATACACACTCTCTATCCTTCAGCATGCACTGGTTAATTACACTGCATTAATTGCATCTAATACATCTGTCCTGGCTATGCACTTGCTTATATTGCTTATATGTTGTTTTTTTTCAAAATTTCTTTTTTGTTCTTGGCCAACAACATGCCCTGGCTCCTGCCCAAAGCTGGTGATTTATCAAATCTTGGAATGATCAATAAGGCCACATCAGTGGCATTTGAGCCTCTAGCTGGTTTTTACCAAACATAAGCTCTGGCACCTGCCACTACAGAGTATTGCTTATGCAAGATTAGCCACACACATCAAAAAAAAAGAAATATACAAATGGTGGACAAATAGATAAGTCATGGTGCTAGCACACACACAAAAAGACTCTTGGCAGTGCCTTGCCTAGATTGCACATTCACCACTGATTCCATGCATGATATATAACAAAGCAACTGACTGCACACTCAAAGACAAGTGATTGCATCAATGATGAAAATCAAAGCCTTGATTAAAAAGCCTGACAGGAGGAGGTTCAAGAGATGCAAGTAACAGGAGTGAGTGAGACAGCCTTCTATCACAAACAACCTCAAACAAAGATTCAATGATGTTGTATTTAGGTGCATGAATACTGAGAGAAGGCATTTAAGCACTCTCTGGGAGTCTTGAGGGAGGAGCAAGGCAATGGGCAAACAATCTAGCAAGAAGGAAGCAGGGCAATGGGCAGACAAATGAGCAGTGTGAGAATGCTTCTAGATTTTGCTCTAATGAGCTCAGCTTTGCAATAATATCTTCCATTCATATCTCTTCACTTGATCACAACTATGACCTTATAACATTTTATGTCTTACATGTCTATAAGCTCTGTTCTACTCAAAATTTTTCTCACTGAGGCATGCCCTATGAGCATGATTGACTTGCAGCCTTGTTTTTTTCCAAATCTTGCTTCTAGTATGTAAGTTTTCTTGTAAATTTGTTTTATTCTTGTTCTCCTCACAACATCTTATAGGCATTCTTGTTGGTAGTGTTTGTTCTACCTTTAAACAATTTATGGCCAACATTTTCACAATGTTTCATAGCTCAAAAATAGCTACTCTAGCAATACCTTAGGAAGCTTATGTACCCAGTAGGCTTGTCATGTATATAGTTTAGTTATGTATTATTTCAATGACTATTTTAGCAATTTTGGCCTCTGCCTACATAGTAATGTATACTTTTAATGTGAGTTTTAAACTCTCATTTCAAAATTCTTGTTCTTGAGTTTCTTACTCAATTAGGTTATTGAAGTCTTAAAAATGCTCATTTTATTTATTGCTATCTGTATTTTCTTGGGTTTGAGCTCTGGATATATTGCTATTTTATCTATTTTCATAGCTTTGCAACCCTATATTATAATTTCCTTTATCATCACCTTCCCATTGGTTATTCTACTTCAACTCCTTTATTGTCTATTTTCTTCTGACTGAATGCCTTCTTTTTTTCTACTTACTACTGTAACCACATGTGAACAATCTCAACTTTTTATTTGAGTTTTGAGCATCAAAAAACCTAATAAGAAGTGTGATGAGGGTGTCACATTATATGATCTTCAAATAATCCAATGAGCAGTGTCAACAAGTATCACTGCTGGCACTAGAAGGTGTTTCCATTGGAAAAAGCATAAAAGAAACATGTTATACCATTTCCAATGTGTCAATTTCTTATGGAAAAAGTCTCTTAACAAAGAAAAGTGACTTTTTCCATTAGAAAACAGTACAGTAGGAATGGCATAACACACTTCTTTTACACTTTTTCCATTGGAAACACCTTCCAGTACCAGTAGTGTATGTTGTGCATTGTATAATGCATGACACACTTGTTGATGTGATAGGTGTTTCTAATCTGTGTTTCTACAGAAATAGTTAAATATTATCTAATCTATATTTCTCAAGGAACATGTTAAGCCTTTTTAATATGTTTTTTGTAAGAGAAACAAAGAATTTTCCCTGATAAACACTTGAAAGACATATGATAAGTGTTCACAAAGGAACACAATAATGTAAACATCATTTTCTTCTGAAGAAAAAGACTAGAAACATGATTAATTTTATCTATCTGTATCTCAAGAATAATTGAAAGGAAAATTATTGAGAAACTTGAAATTCTTTTTTTCTGTTTTTTGAAATATATTTTATGTAATACTTAAGAAAAACAATCTAGAAATTACATAACATGTTTCTAACAGCTTTTTCTCAAGAAACTCCAGGGATTTACCAAAGTGTATTCACTACAATATGGACTCATACTAATAATGCCCATATCTAGATTAATACTTAATATGTGTTATTCTAGGTGTATACTACATACAACTGCTCTGTTCAAGTTCTAACAGACTTAATGGTGGTGGATCCAATCACCTGTGACTCTGGGGCATGAAGTGAAAACCCGGGGGGGACCACAATGTGCATTTCTCATGTGTGTTCAGTGCCACTGAAGGATAATAGGAGAGTAGGACAAACTATACAGTGTTAGGGTCACAGATTAGAGGCAGAGGCAATACCACCTCAGTCATTGAACTACCCAACTGAAGTGTGCATCTGCTCACTCTATAAATTATGGAGAAATACTTACAAAGTACTTAGTGAGCTGTAAAACAGGTAGATTGACAATATTACAGCCGTTGAACTACCCAACTAAGTGAACTGTGAAACAGACCCTTCTCGGATGCAAGAACAATCGATCACCCGCAAGCATGTTCACGGCACTGATGACCGCGCGACATTTGGCTGCAGTGACATCAGAAGAGATGCCGACGCCCCACATCATCCCTGCGCCGGACTTGGCAGGTGCGGGCGCACCCCGGACGTACATCTCGAGGAAGGTAACATATTTGGTGTGCTCAGGCATCTCATTGTTGATGACCTGCTCGGTCATCTCACCAATCTCGAGCTCAAACCCGAGGTCCGAGCACAGTGCGTCGATCAGTGCGGGGACGGGAGCATGCCCATCTCCCTGGACGGTTCGCATCATGCCGTCCACTATGAGCTCGCCCACAAAGCGCAAGATGCTGGAGCGCTCGTTAGGCAGGGCGGCAAGTGTTGCGTTGTCGTCAGAGTAGTCGGAGAGGGGAGAAGATGGTTCGTGCAATGTCGGAGACAGGGGTGAAATGGTGAACATCTTGAGGAAAAGCCTTCTGATGGGTTGCGAGCCGAGACTGTACGTCTGTCTGAACGCGGATGTGATAAGACTTGCTGTCATTTCTTTCCCGGTGCGCTCGCTTTCTTCCTGGACGACTTGATAGAACGACACCTGCATATGCCGTGGGAGGTCGAGCTGCATGGCTTGCTTGATTATGTATGCAGTCCCCGCTTTACCGCTCTGGCTGCTGACTCTGATAAAGTTCTCGTAGCCATATCCTAGGTCCTTGGGATCAAGAGGAATATAGGGCATAGCCCAGTACTTTGTTCCTTTTCCTGTCCGGTCTACCTCAGACCAGCGCTTCTCTTGAGCATCGAGACCCTTCTTAATTGCATCTTGATGTGTTCCGGCAAATGCTGTGAAGACTAAATGACCCGCGTATGGATAACGAACTGGTATCTGCATCTCATTGCACCTGCAAACAAGAGCTACTGTCTTGGAAAGGGACGAAAAGTCGAGACCAGGAGAGACGCCTTGTGAATACAAGTTGAGAGCCAGTGAAATCAGGTCTACGTTTCCAGTCCATTCACCATTTCCAAGAAGAACGATAAGATTATGTTTAACCTAGCTGCCACCATGGAGTGTGCACCAAGCAACCATTATGCTGACATGGCATGTAGTTTTCTTGCGCTCCTTAAAAGATAAAATTGACGTTGTATAGGTTGAGTATTTCAACACTCGTATCAATCAAAGAGACAGCGTCATCATAAGTATTCATCCGCATAACGACAGAGGTCTGTCTTCACATTCGTTTCCCGTTCGTTGAATGATAATTTTGCCGGTACAGGTACTGCCATGGCAGCAGCCGAACTGAGTCTTCTCGCCAGTGGCGACCGTATCAAAGGATGCGGGCATAGCCTTTCCCCATTCGGCGAGGACACAATTTGCAATTTCAACAGCGAAATCAGCTTCCGTCTGGGAGAAAGTTTCCAGACAGTAGTTAAGTGTAAAACATGTCCCTTGGAGTACTGTCAGCAAGATATGTCGGCTATGAAAGATCTATATACCTGAGCGTGCAGTTTCTTCTTCAGTGAGCTTTTTCACCAGACGTACGGCTGCCAGTGTCAACTCAATAGTTTGTTCCTTCGTATTCCAGAACACAACTTTGCGGAAGACGAGAGAGATGGCATTGTAGAGGTGGATGATAGCATGGTGACACCCTGATAGAGACTCAACAGACTTTGCAATCAGGTCAGCGCGTGCGGGAGTGATAACCTATCCAAAGCCAAGAAGCTGTAGTACTTCAGCCGTCTGAAGAGATATCTCGCTTACTTGCAAAGAGACGTCATCAGGAACTTCTCCATCCTGTATAATTGATCTTACGAATTGAAATTCTTGTTCTGATGCCGAAGGATATGCGACTTCAATTTCCTTGAACCCAATTCTAACTAGCTCTCTGGATGGCGTTCGATTGCTGAATGGTTCACATCACAGCCTTTGTGGAAAGACACTCACCGGAACAACTCAAGTTTCGTAGCATTGCTCATAGGATTAACTAGTGCCTGGTTCCCATCGTGAAGGTCTGTGGATAACCATTGCGGCGTACTAATAGCCCTTCTAGTTGGCCAGCGTCGCACATAATTTGAAGAGAAAGGCACATCGGGATAAGGTAGATATTTTGTCGATGGTTCCAGTCTGAAACGAATAGTTAATAGTCAAAAATTACCGTGAAAGGACGATACTTACGACATAGGCATTGTGAATAGCTAGCTGTACGAATCAAGAGATAGAACCAAGGTGAACAGTGATGTTTCTGTCGCAGATGTATTTCATATAGAAAATGCCAAGATACTGACACATTGACAAGACAGCCAAGAGACGGATTTCTTAATAAGCATTGAATGCTTGCCATGAGTTTCACGAGACAGGAACACACCTTGCTATCTGCCAGGCTAAAGAAAGCATCCGCAAAAGTGTGAGGTCGAGAGAGGAACCCCTCCTTCTTATCCGCATCTGTATCGGAGCGCCAGTCCCACATGCTGTGATGAACAAGAAGGAACTACCCGGTACAGCAAGCGTATTGCTCGAAAGGGCGCGGACGATTACTCGCTTCCCAGTTCTGCGTGAGTCCCAGCCAGATTTGGCTGGCTGTCCGCGTTGTTTCCTTTCGCTCGTTCGGTCGTTCTAATTATGACGTCTTCAAGGTGATGTGACACAGACACATATTTGAAGAGGGCTCCGCAGCCATTATGCTAAGAAGTGGGGAGAGGGCCCCACGCCATCTGGGGGAGGAGTCTTCTGTCTTTCTTTCAGAAAAATTTAGCTCAATCACTTCCTGTCTGGCGGCGGCGTCACTTCTCACATATCCCACATGCTTTGTCAAATTGTGGCGTCGATCACATGATCACTTGTTGAATAAAAGAAGGAAACTTCTATTCTTCACATAAATCTCTGCCTGAAATGATTCTCCAACCTCTCCATTCCACTGATCCTTCCACTGACCTTTGCTTGATTCTAATGCACTGTTTTTGTCCATGTTATTTCAGTTTCTGGTCTCTTTCATATTTCCTACTTTTACATTTTGAACCCTTATATTTCAAGCACCAAAGTTGGGCTGGATATCATGAAATCATGCCAAGGGATACAATGGGCTCTTTTCAAGCAGTCTGGTCATGATCTTCTTCCTTTTCAGAATTCATGACAGATGGTGAGGGTTCTGAGTCTGATTTTTCTGTTGTATAGATACAGAACCTTTTTTGCAGATTATTCTTTAATATTTGATTCAGCTTTTTCTTGTACACAAATGATCAGGAGTACCTTTAGTCTTGAGGGACATGTTCCTCATGCATATGAACAATCTCTGATGTTTGAATGCTCAATGCTATAGTAACTTTTCTAATCACCAATGAATTTGAACCTCATCAAAGTCAATTGTACCTATAAAGGGTTAATGCTAAAATTCAACAAGGTCTGGAGATAACTCATCTTAATTTATGTCCTCCAAAAATCAGCATCATTAGATGACTAAGTTATTGGATGTCTGGACTGCCATTGAATCCTGTGGAGCATTTGAGAATGAAGGATGACAAAATAGATGCTTCAGCAGACATGACACTGTTTGTCTCTGCCCCTGTTCCAGAATTAGAGGTCTTCTTATGCAACTTGAACTATCTTTTGCCACCTTGAGTCTTAAATACTATTAAATGATTGATTTGCTCTTGGTGCTCAGCTTTCAGCTTTCTGCTTTGAATCAAACTTCTCAACTTTGCATACAGCCATGTGCTGATAAACCTTTGACTAGAGAAGATCTATTGACACAATAACATTCAGCAACCTACTCAATAACCCAAAAGACACTCTTGGAGCATTAAGAGATACTGAGCAACCAGTGGCAACAACTGTACCCAAACATCAGCCTCTGCTCAAATGAAGCAACAAAAAAGCTGAATACTCACATTTAAAAGGATTTGAGATGTTTAGAGGACTCTCTGTGGCAAGGATAAGGAATATTTTCCAGTCAGGACAGTCAGCAGAGCAGTTGTAAGTGGCAATGAAGTTGTTACTGTGCATCCAGGCTCTTTCAACTCAGCTGTGGCTGTCAACAAATGTTGTGCTGCCTAAGCAGCACCTAGAGGATACAACTCAGTTTACTCAGCTGATTCTATATACAGAACCAGCACATAGTATACTATATAGGGCTGTTTAGCCTATGAGAGAAGTGGAGGGAGTAAGTTAAGTCTTGTTGAAAACAACCCAGTACAAGCCTGGGCATGTAGAGTTACATATGCTCTTGGAAGAAACTGAAAAGGCAAAGAACACCACAAGAAGTAGAGAGCAAGTGCTTGGAACAAAGGGAGTAAACTATCTAACAATAAGAGAGCTAGTGGAGCTGGAAAAGATGCAAGCATCTATAATGAAGTATTGTCAGATGATAATGAGGAATAAAGAGTGAAGTCAACAGTGAAAGTTCAGCTACAGATAATAATGAATAAGTATCCAGTACTAAAAGCAACAACCTGCTAGTGCTTGCTAGTTATGTGCTGAAATACTTGGAACTGATGGCCTGTAAAGGCTAGGCAATCCTAAACAAACAGTCTACAGAATATGTAGAGCTTTATGCCTAGATTTTTGAGCTGGAAGTGCTGCAGTAGGTGGCATACAAACAGGTACAAGAATCAGCTGGCTTAATAGCAACACTAGGAAGTTTGGTATATTATAAGTAGATATAGGGGCAGAATGCCCCTCAAATTAATCAGGCAATAAGCTAACAATAGGCAGATGAGTCACAAGAAGACCTTGTATGATGCCAGGCAGCAGCTCAGAGATAATATACAATGTTAGGATTAATACTGCTGCTACTTTCAGTGGTGGATTACAATGGTGTCAATGCCCCCTTCTAAGCTTGTAGCTTATATAAAGGAGGAACAAACATTATTCACAAACTGTTCACAAGTAGCCACTGCAGAGCCTCCAAAAGAAGAGGTAGAAAGGAGTGAGCAAGCACTAAAGAGAGTGCTAATGGCAGTTTCATGGGCTAATCAAGTCAGGCACTAAAGAATCCATAATTCAAACCTAGCTGCAAGAGTAAAGTGGTTGATTGACAATCAAGGAGTAGTTATTGAGGGAGTAAATAAGTAACTCCTATAGATGAGATGTTACAATGCTAAAGAAAACTTGGCATAAGATACAATACAACAATATCCAAGAAGGAATAGGGACTAGATGCTTGAATAGCAACAAAGTAATTTACTGTAATAGAGGTAGTAATAATGGCTGACAGATCAGCAAGAATATGACAGGAGTACAAGCAATATATAGCAAAGCAGTTGCCATAAATGTTCGGAAAAAGACACCAGGCATAAATAAGGCAAAAAAAGACCATTGGCCTATTATAAATGGCCACTTCAACCAAATAGTTGACAATGCATGGAAGTCAGGCTTTGATTTCCTAATGGAGTAAAGGCTTGGAAAAGCAATGAAAAGCATATTTAAGTATATTTTAGTGGCTACAGGTTCTTTCATTTAGAAGACTGGGGAATTGATGTATACTATTATTTAGTAGCATGCTGTTATAGCAATTCCAAAATGGACTGCAATCAAGTCTTTATACTTATAGATTTCTTTGAAGAGGAAGCCAAAGCATGGTAATATCACCATATCTTATACATTAACCAAATACTTCATATACTAGCAAGTCTTGCATCCTTTTACAATGTATCCTGACATATGTGGCCAGTAGTAGTTTCTTACAATAAAGACCAGGCACTTTTGAAAATTCCTGGAGTTTCTTAAAAAAAAGCTGTTAAAAACATGTTATGTAATTTCTAGATTGCTTTTCTCAAGTATTACATAAAATATATTTTGAAAAAACAAGAAAAAAGAATTTCAAGTTTTTCAATAATTTCCTTTGAAATAAAGAAAAAAAAAATCTTTCAATTATTCTTGAGATACAGATAAATGAAATTAATTATGTTTCTAGTCTAAAAACAAGAATTTTAGAATAAGTGCATTAAACTCACATTGAAGATATATATTACTATATAGGCAGAGGCTAAAATTACTAAAATAGTCATTAAAACAACACATAACTAGACTATATACATAATAAACCTGGTCAGCACATAAGCCTTTTGAAGCATTGCCAGAGTAGCTATGTTTGAACTATAAAAATATTGTGTAAACATTAGCAATAAATTATTCAAAGGTAGAACAAAATCTATCAATAAGAATGCTTATTTTCACTATGTCAATGCACAATTTCCATTTTATACCTGTAACAAGTTTGTGCAGCATTCTATTGGCATCTTGGAAAGGCAGAGATGTAAAGCAAGACTAGGTGGAATAGGAGGTTTGCCATGTTAAGCATGGGTTGAAGATTACTATTGCTGTGCTTAGCATAATAGCACTTGTGCTGCAGATGTTTAAAAGAAATTTAGAGATAATTAACTTGCAGCTGCTGATATAGAGGTTGTCAAGCAGAATATTGATGCATAAGTGCATTAACCAAAGTATAATTTAAGTTCACTCTAACTTTTTATAATCAGGGGCAATTATTGTAAGGCATTCTTTATATGCCAAAAGCACCAGATCAACCTTAATGTTGGAGTTGAACATGATGAGGCCAAGTTTTTAAAGCACATCTCATTATTTATGAAGTAGATTAGTGATGTTAATGATATCAATTTTTTCTTGAGCAATTTAGGGTGAATCACTACATTTTATTTTAGCATGTTCTTGTTATTCCTTCATTATTGCACAAGCATGGCTCATAACTAAAAGAAATCATTGCAAAGCTTGATGATTCTATTAAGATCAAGCTAGAGAGAAAAGACCTCAAGCAGTATGCCCACTTGATATTGAGGGCATATATTGCCAAAATGCTGCCAAAACATAAGGCTGGATTATTGTAAGGTTATATTTATCCTTATTACTTTTTCTCTGCATATATGTTATGGTCTTATAATTCCAATTTAACTCTTTTATTGTTATATTCTATCAAGCCTTAGCTATTACTTCTTCTTAGTCTGGGTCAAATTTAATGCACTTTTCCTTGAAGTTGGTATCTTCCATTTTCCTTGCCTAGTATAAGATCCATGGAAGCTTCAGACTTATCTCTATTGACTTAGATGCAGATTATGACTGATGAAAGTGCATCACCTTTTTGTTCCATTCTATTGAAGTAGACTTTTTGCAGATCAAGGCTTGCAGAAGGCCTGAGCTTTTGAAGCACAGGCTAAAGTCCACTTAGATTCTGTTCTGGATCTTAAGTGGCTCTGTGTGTGGTCCCAATGAAGTCACACACCATTGTACTTAATCCTGGTGGAAATTTCTTATCAAGTTTCACTGGGAGTTATTGTGAGTGGGATATCTGTGTTGAATAGTGTTAGTGAATATAGTGATTACTGTGACTTACAAAAATGGGTGTGCTGCTGGTTGATTAGACCTGCAGTGCTTCTGCTATGTATAAGTTAGGTAAGTACCTGGTGGTTTAGGACTTTTTTGAAGTTCAAAATATGTAATGCAAGGCTGCTCAAGTAAGCAGGTGTCACATCACACAAAGTAAAGATCTCAGGATAGAACTAGTTTAAGTTCTATATTTCTGAGTGTTCTATCCTAGAATAAGGCAAGGTATTTATACTGTAGTATCTGCTTATGTAATGTGTATATGGGAAGATAAAGAGATAAGGAACTAATGAGAAATTGGAATGAGTGACCAAAAGGAGTGACTAGATAATCAGATAATCAGTAACCATTCCTTTACAGGAGTGCACCTGCCAAATATAGGCTGTGTGTTCTTTGCCTTCACCCTCTAAACCCAATAACTTCATTGGAGTTTTTAACCAATGATGGGAATAATGCATGAAAGGATATCAAGGTGGTCAGGTTCTTGAACTCCATGAGCTCCAAGCTCTCCTCTTTAGGCATACTGTTGTCTGTTGGCTGCTCTGTCTTAGCTGACTGCAACTGATTTCTATATGCCATAAGTTAGTAATTAAAGTTTCAGCAGAGTGTTGGAATTCCAACTAGATTGTAGCAGCACAATAGGTTTAATCAGCACCTAGACAATAACAAGCATAAGTGTAAATCCTCAGTAACATGTATACATGATTATATTGACTGTACCCTCAGTAATGTGTATATATAATTATATTGACTATACCTAGACAATAGCATGCGTAAGTGTAAATCTAGGTATGTAGTTAGTGTGTTGAGTATGGTGGATATGTAACTAGTGATGCATCCTCAGTAACATGTATATGCAACTGAGGGTGCTCTATGCATGAGTCCATTAATATATGTACTTTTGATATAAAAAAATAGGTGGCCCTTCCTAGCCCTGATGTTGTGGCCATGACACTTCATCACATTGTTACATCCAGCCACTTCAACATGGAGTACTCACAAATCTGGTTGCACTGGATGATCAGGCCAACAGGTTCTAAGTGTGTAAGTGATTTTTGAGACTAAGAGTTGTTCAAAAGATGAAACAATAGTGTGAGGTCACAGTGGCATTACAAAATGGTTTTTAGAGTCTTTGCAATAGAACAGTGAGTGGTAAGTCTTAGTATTTTGAAGAGCTGCCTAGCTATAATACATCCAGTCATTCATATACCCTAGCCAAGCCAAAAAAAAACTTCTACTAAGTCAGTTGATAGAATTAAGAGGCAACACCATGCATTACATGAGCATATCTTAGTAAGCATTGTCAAACTCATTTTGGTGCTGGCTGAATTCTCTTCTTCCTTAAGCCTCCCAAACATAGGATTCTCAAACAAAATACAACACCCATTGAAGTAACAAAGCCTAAGCAATTTAATAATGGCAACATGAAGTCACTTACCTTATTATGATATAACCCAATAATATTGCACAAAAAGTGGCTGTGGATGAAGTGCTATCAATGGTCATCATCTTGGACTTCTGGAACAAGCTCAATCAATTGGAACCCCAGGTTAAAAAGTATGTTTAAATTTGTATATATGAGATGAGTATATTAAAGATCATCAGAGATGGCAATATAGCTTCTGCAATGTCCTTGCCTCTAGCATTGCTCAGTTTCTTGGACAACAATGATTGAGTTATCTCTAATATTCCTATGTTCCCTCATGACAAAGACCTGAAAGTAGCACAGGTAAACTTCACTTTTTTTTTGTGAAGCCTTGCTTGCTAACACATATGGTAGATGTTGTGCAGCCTCTCAGTGTTACAGCTACAGGTTGTAGAGGCTTCTCTGGCACATCCCTTGAGAAATGGTTTCCATTGAATGGCCCACAGGGTGAGGCTGTTTTAACATTGACCTCACATAGTATGGGGAGCCTTTATGTGGGCTGATCCATTGATTTTTGTTGGTTTCACAATTTCTGACAACTTTATCATGTGCCAAACCCCAGAACTCAAATGAGCCAATAGTAGAGAAGGATTGCATCATGTTTTTTGCTTGAAGAACTGTTCAAAGGCATGGAAGCTTGGATTACAGTACTAAGCATCTAAAACTTGGAAATTAACTAATGATTGTGATCTATTTACAGATAGATCAAAGAATCTGTGATTGTGCCAAGCTCAATTGAAGTCAGTTGTGATTCTTGAAGGCATGCATTGCAGAGAGCCGAAAGACAAGAAATGACATTACATAGATGGCTAGACTGCTGTCTTAAAAGATATATAAAACTCCTAAGAGAAGAGAGAGACTGCAACTCAAGAACTACACAGAAATAGCCTGCTAATAATTTACATATTGATTAGAAAACCTCTTGTTAGTTTGTTCAATATTCTAGACTTATTGGCATACTATACCATACTTTACCAAGCACATAGTAATATTTATATGCTATATATGTCAGTATAGAAATAGATGAGTAGTATATAAACAATCTAAGTTTTAATTACTCCACTTTTATTACTACTTTATTCAGACAAGTGTGGCCCCTTCAACGCTACATACAAGCTGCTTATATAAGCCAGAGTTTGCCTTTCTGACTTTCAAAGTCCAAAGTTTTCCTGCCTTGTTTGTACAGTTATTTGTTTAGGCATTTTTAAGTTTTCAGGTTTTGTTGTACTGTATAGTTGTTTTCCATGCTTCAGAGGCCCCAGAAGCATCAGTCCTAGCATAGAAAATCCCTAGACTTGTTTCCTTTGGATCTTCCTCTGCCAAGTGAGTAATTATTATAATATTGTTAGTATATATCCTAATATATTTCCTGCTGCTAGCTGTGTAACTGAGCCATAGCATTTAGAGGCTACCTTTACAATGCTTTAGTTCAAGAAAAGCTAGACATGATGAAATGCTCTAGGAAAGAGAACAAGAAGGAGGTGAAAGAAATATGTAAATGAAGTATGTAGATGTTGTTAGCTGGTAAAAAAGGTCTAATTTTTTTGTACATCAAATAATGAAGAATAAAACCTGGCCAAAATTGAAGGAATATAATGACTGCTGGTCAGTGATTTGTATTCTGAAGTTAAAGTTGGAGAATGGTGCTGCAGTTGCCAGATGTAATGAGTTGAAGGATATAAGGATATATAGATGTGGTGGGTGGGAGAGTTTTATGTCTTTTTATTCTGCTAGAGTTGAAAAAAGAAAAAAAGAATTCTCAGGATTTTTCCACAGTCCTGTCCATGTCATCTCTCTCCAAGTCCTGTTCTTCAAGTCTTGTTCTCCCTTCTACAAACCATGTGAACAAGTGAATGGAATATGAGGATAAACAATCTCATCAGGATTTCATGATAAACATTATTGAGATCAAGCATTTGTAAGGGCAACCTCTGGAGGCTGTGGCTCAGTCACACAGCTGGCAGAGGGAGATCCAAAGTATATTAATAATGTATGACAATTTAAGTAAGTAAAGTACTAACCTGGCAGAGGGAGATCCAAAGAGAACAAGTCTGAGGAGTCACTCTGCCAGTTGACAGAAAATAGTCCGAGGTCTGGTCACGTGACGGTCACATGTCACGTCACATGTGACGTCACTGGGTGACATATGTCACGCCTATGTCACGTAGTGTGACTGATGTGACTAATGTCACAGTCACGGTCACGATCACGTCACGATCACATGGTCCCCAGGTCATGGGGCCGTGTGAAATGAATCACTTTTGACGAGGGCTCCATCAGAGCCTTCGTCGAAAGTGATCCAATTCCCAGGGACAGGGGTTCAGCCAATGAGGAAGTTAATTCCCACGGTCCAGCCAGTGGAGAGTTGGATGAAGCAGCATAAGTGGTGAATGAACTGAGATGAATAGCACACTTTTGGCAGGAAAATAAGGGCTGGGGGACTGCTAGAAGGTAGTCCCCTGACAGCATTTGTATAGTGCATGCTTTTGGCCTATCATTGTTTCTTTTGCAGACCTTCAAGAGCAAAGAGAGAGGTGTAACATTGCTTCAACTGTACTTCCTTGTTTATCTCCAGTTTCTTTGTCATCCATGAATCTTCCCCCACCTTCTGTTCCACTGCTAATGTGTTCTGGTGCTAGCACACCAATTTCCTCCAGCAATATGCCTCTAACATCTCACAGTGTGGAGAGCATGTCAAGGAAATTGACTGACAACTTTGGTTATGTGGCGATTTATTCTAACATCATATGTTACCGTCATAAATTCATATGTTTCATTTATTTATGTCTTTTTCAAATGTTTTCTATATGACTTACTCATACTATTCAAAAAGCCCTTGACCCTACTCCACATGTCTCACCTTTATGACTAGTTATAAACATGTCGCCACCTGGGGTCAAAATCATCTTCGATTATTGACTCCCAGGTGAGCCTCAATTATTTACTTCTTGTCTTACTTGTACTTATAAAAATCATCTTCGATTATTGACTCCCAGATTATATTGTATTATATTATCAATTATACGTTATTGTGATATGCTGCGACAGAGCACTCTGAACCAGCTGCCTTCTTCCTCTGCTCTCTCTCACAAGTGGTGCATTACCTATATTCTTATATGTACTGTTTTGGTCCTGTGTGAAGCTGTTCAAGGTGCATCAAGAATATGTGGTGGAGCCATTGGAGTTGCCTTTGGGAGTCAAATTGGGGCTGGGTGCATCACAGAGTCAGAATGAAAGATAATGGATGGGGATGAGCCTGGCAAAATTGTTTTCATCTCTGGATATCTTCTTCAGTCCAAAATGTGACTCAAGCAGTGGTGCTGCTGTATTTGGGGGTGGTTGAGGCTGGAGTCCAGGTGGGAGACTGGTAAATGGGGGCAAGAGTTCTCCTTTGATACATTTACTACCAATTGTCTTTACTTGGTCATTCTCCTCTGCTGCTTCACCAACCCCCCATTACCAGGTCTCATTTGTTTGAAGACATTGAATGTTCCTCCTTAATGCCTGGAGAGCACATGTAATGACATAACACTTTTCCGGTAACTTGTCTGCTGGCTCTAGTATGACCCGGAGGTGACTCAATTGTTATTACATATGAGTATGGCTACTGTATATAAAGGGTACTCAGTCAAGTAGAACTTACCCCCTTATCTCGTGAGGCGTTACTGTGCCAGTCACGCTAACGGCACACATCACGAGGACGAAACATTTCTTTTTTTTTTGGAGTGGCTTTTGTGTAGCA
>QLON01000443.1:0-29446 GCA_003313675.1 Termitomyces heimii | reverse complement strand
GGATCTCCTCCCTGGTGTGGGGATACACCATTGTTCTAAATGATTCTTTCACATCCAAACATCCAAGAATGATTCTTTCACATCCAAACATCCAAGAGTCCATATGAAGTAGGCTGACTTGACTACAACAATTCTGAAAAGGTGTGAGGGGCCTTGAGAAAACCTTTCTTTTTTGTCAAGTTTCTATATATAATGCAACAACTCTGGGGGGGGAAGGCCTGGAGAGTCTGGAAATGTCAGGTCTTGCTGACCTGGTGATGAGCCCCAGGCTGATGTTAGCACAGACTAGCCTTATTTAGCAGGCATTGTAGGTTTCCTTAGCAATGCACACTGCTGGCACTGGAAGATGTTTTCATTGGAAAAAACACAAAAGAAACATGTCATACCATTTCCAATGTGCCAATTTCCCATGGTAAAAAGTCTTTGAACAAAGGGGAGTGACATTTCCATCAGAAAACAGTACAGTAGAAATGGCATAACATGTATCTTTTACATTTTTACCACTGGAAACACCTTCCAATATCAGCAGTGGCAGGAAGACAGCCACTTGTAGGTCATGGGGTATGTCACAGTTTTGTCATGTGATCAGTCACAAGCCAGGATGTCACAATATTTTTCTGGCCTTGACAGCAGTGAACATTGGTGAACAGCAATTATTGGCAGGATCATCAAGGATTAGACAGGCTAAATTGTCAGTTTCATATGGACTGAATAGCAAGCAATCCAACTAACTGCTAAGCATTTATATTTGATTTGTTTCATTTTGACATATTGAATTACTTTGCTGTCAAATTACTCATTATGCATGGACAAGTATTTTCTTATTTTTATTTCACTGTTTTATTGACTCTGAGTCTTTATTGATGGGGTCTTTTTCAGGTTTACTATAAATTCTGTACTTACTGACCTAGTTAAACATTGAATGAATCCCTCCCTCACTTTACATTTCAGTTTGGGCACTTAAGTAACTCAAAGTTGCTAACTATATCTTATTCTCTCTTACTATCTTGCTGATGCCATCCAGGTGGCACTTCAACTTTATGCACTAGACTTATGCTAGCAACTTTTGTTATTATTGCACCAAGCACCTATGGCAAGGCATCTCTTTTAGTTTAGTCATGCTAAGTACCTCATTTATTACTTTTTATTAATTACATTCTGACAAGGTTCTTTAAAAAATGCTTGATACTCCCTTCTTAGTGAGCCTAAATGCTACTTGTCACAACCCCTTCCAGAGTCCCCCAGAACAACCCTGGAACCCCACCTGGGACTCTCTCCACAACACGCTCCGCCCCCGCAACTACCAATGCTGCCCATTAACTCACATCACAACTGCCTTCAGCCAACCCCCCAGGAACCCTGCTTCACAGACCCTGGGATTGACCACCATCAACTGCCAGATCATGCTACCTGCTTCCAGCCATCACGCATCATGATCCCCCTGTGCCAATTGATTGCACACTCCACACGCGTGATCCCAGTATACAGTCCCGGCCTGCTACTCAATGCCTTCCGGAGACCATCCCAGACACCCCAGAATCCCGAGACCCAACCTCGTAGTACTTATAGCATAGTTCACCTCTGTATTCATTAGTCTTGATATTACCTGAATTATTGCATGCCCTTTGTTTGACTGGTACACATTGACTAGCACGCTTTGACTGGCACACCAGAATAATCACATGCTCTAAGTTTGGTATGCACTTCGCAACTCTTAATTTGCTAACCAGGTCTCATCTTAGAACCTCTAGTTCCGACTCGACCCCTGCCAACTCTCAGCCTCCCCAAAACACCTGAAACCCCCAGATCAAGTTCCATTTCCCCAGGACCACCCTCCCTGTCCGCATCTTGAACCCTGGAGCCTTAACCCCAGGGTTCCAGACACCCAGGTATTCATAGATCAAGTCTGCCTCATAAGGGCATTGCTTTTCCAGAAAGCCCCCGAATCAGCGGAACCTGACATAATATCAAGACTCCTCCTTACACTGTTCTTAGTGGCTACATATACTCACACCTACTACCCCATGGGCTACCAGACTGACCCTTACAGGTGTCTGGTCCCAGATCATTACTCCATGCAGATTCCCCACTCTGCCTACCCACCCCTCCCATACAAACCACCATACCTCCACCGCCACTGGGCCCCTGACCCATCTCTCTACAATCTGGGGCTTTTGGTCAGCCAGGCCCCCTTGCCCAACCTAGCCATGGCATGACTGGTGGAGGTCCCCTCGTTCCGGAGCTTCCCTAGAGGCCTGTCGGAGACCCCACCTGTTACCGGCGGACCTCGCCCAGTATCCCCCAGTGAGGGCCCCTTTGCACCCACCCCCTATTATGGCTACCAATGCCCTCCTCCCCAACCTCAGAGACCTCTCAACCATGACTACCCCCCCCCAACATTACCCAACTGCCGCCCCACCCGCTAAGACTCCTCCTTCGCCCATAGGATGACAACGCCTCGAGGAGTACAAATGACAATGGGACAAAGTACTATGCTCACCCTGGATCTCGCTGGAGAATTTTGCAAGGCAGGCGAGGGTGCTACTCACAGATTTTGGACATGATGACTTTGTAGGAACTCTGGAGGAATGGGCCCATTGCTTAGTCGAATTCAGGAATTGCCTCACACAAGGAGAACTCCTGGAACAGATTATGGTAATGTATCAATGCAATATGATCCTCTACAAAGAGTTGCATCAATTACTCGATGAAGTCCATGTGTCTCCCTCTCCCTGACCTCTCAACAACCCTGTGGATCTGGGTCGCTCAATTTACATCTGACAGGAATCCCCGAAACTGGCCCCAGCAGCCCCCACTGCCCCCACTCCGGGGCAACAACAATGAGAGGAGTGACAAAATGCCTCAGCCATACTGCAGTCCCTCAACCTGGCAGGAGGACTATTTGACTAGCCTGCCACCTGCATGGTAGGTTTGTTGACTTGCCATAGGGCTAACTCTGTCCCTAGCACTTTTGAGACCTGGAGATAGCCCCAGAGACCCCTGGAGCTGCTCCTGCGAACAGACAACACCTGACCCCCACCCCCAGCAAGCCCTGGTAGACCCCAGATGGACACCACCAGCACGGACGACATGCTATGCTACATCAATGAGCCCATGCATGGCAACAACAAAGAACCCCCTATGCCCATGCCCACGACTGTCCTGGCACAGCCCCCCATGTCCACCCCGGCCCCTCCAGAAACCAGCTTCCGCTGTGACCTGCTGCCTCACTTTGACCTGCAGAACCTCCCACAACCTCTGGTGCAAGTGCGACTCTCCCAGACCAAACGTCCTCCATCCAACCTGGCACCCAGCCCTCCTCAACCTGACCCAACACCACCAAACTCACACCAGCCCCCTCTGCCACCACCTGTATGGAGACCTGCCCCCCTCCCCCCTGGTCAGAATGAACCTCCTTAGGACAACGGACCTCCTGAGCATGGACCCCCAGGTGAGCCACCTGGAGGAGGCCCTCTCGGCAGGTGGGGCCCCACCCTCGGTGCCTTTCCTCCACATGGAGGAGGGGGAAACCACTACTACTACTACTATAATGCCGGCCCCCCTCCCCACAATGGCACCAGCCCCGATGATGTTTGTGATGCCCTCACCCACAAAGGGCATTTGGACATTCAAAAACCTGATGCATTCACAGGCCGAGACCCCCGGAAATGGCATACATTCCTCACTCAATGTCTTAATACATTTCAGGCAAAGCCACTCACCTTCCAGGTTGATAGCTCCCAGGTGGCCTTTGCCACCTTGTACCTCCAGGGGATCACCTTCAACCACTACACCGCCCTAATCCAGTTCGACCCCAACAACCCGGCACTCTCTCACTGGCAAGCCTTCATTAATGAATTCTCCGAGAAGTTCAGGATCTACAACACTGTGGCTGAAGCCAAAGACAACCTCTTCAACCTCCAGATGTGCTCCAAAGAATACTTTACCATCTTCATTGTACATTTCGAAAAGGAAGCTTACAAGACAGGCTGGAATTACAGTGCCCTTTGGTATGCCCTCTGCTGTGCACTGCCACAATGTATCAAGGACGTCCTCTGACTTGCCCCAAAACAATCCTCTTATGATGGATACAAGGCCCCCTCGTCATGCAAATCAACCAATAATATTGGGAAGATTGCAGCAAGTATTTGAACTCCTGAGCCCTCTGGAACCCTAGGGGAGGAATCCTATGGTCCTCCGGCAAAAACCCCAACCCCCAAACCCAAAGCAACAACTTCCCCACATTTCCTGGTGGCAGACCTCCGGTGAGTTACAGTTCACCCAATGCTAATCCCAGCAGCAGCATCTGCCCCCAGGCCCGACTCAATGCCACCGTGGCTGCCAACAACCTGGACAACCCGCTAAGCCCTGAGGAACCCCCAGAAGACTTTGAAGGTCCCGACTTCCCCGACAAATAGGACAAGGAGGCCCTCTAGGCCAACCGGCTCCCGAGAAAAGGACGACCCTAGATTGAGGTTCTGAAGGATGTATAAGAATGACAGAGGAGGGAGGAAGTTTGCATACTCTGCGGTGAGAAAGACCACTTCATCTCTGAGTGTCCCCAATGACAAGTTATGGGATGTGCTACCTAGACCTTTGAAGGGGAGGATGCCACTTATGAATATTCAGAAAACGACTTGGCAATTTAGACTTGGAAGACACCCTAAATTGTGGAATCAATCCCGACATCTTCTCTGCCCTGGTCTTGCATCTCCATTCCACAACACTCACACAGGACACCTTCATGGCTTACCTACCCTCCCACTCTTCGCACTTCCTCCTCCTCAAAACCCACCTCACCCCCTTCAGAACTCCCCTCAACACCCTCGTTGACAGTGGTGCCACAGACAATTTCATTGACAAAACATGGTCTATCCTTGCCCTGGAACCTGCTCAATGACTCCCAGTCCTGGTGCGGCTCTGCCTCTTTGATGGAGATGCCTCTATGGCGGAGGACGTCACTCATTCCATGCATATGCCCATTACTTTTGCCAATGGACAGACTCACACTCTCCGAATGTTAATTACCAAACTACACTTCTCCGCGCCCCTGGTCTTGGGGCTTCCATGGCTCTGGAACACCAACCCCCACATCAACTGGCGACAATTTACCCTCCGCCTGACCCAGGAGCCAATGCCCAATAACCAGCAACTTCCCTTCAATATCCCACACTCTCCCGGACCAACCCTGAGGGACTCACTGGATGAATCCCCACCAACCTCCAGGCTCCAGTCTCACTTGTCTCGATCCTTTGTCATCAATGCCAGGCTGGACGGCGCCTTGGGACCGATATCGGCCCTTATTGACAGCAGAGCTACCAGAGCTTTCATTAGTGACGCCCTCGACCTTCCCCACAATCCCCTCGACCAACCCCTTGACTTGCAACACCTTGACAGCGCCCCCTCCTCCTCCGGCCCCATCCTAAGGTTTCACTTGGGACATGTAACCCTGGACAATGGCTATGAGTTCACCTCTGACTTCCTGGTTATGCAACTCCATGTGTCAACCCCAATGGTGCTGGGACTACCCTGGCTATGTAACATGAACCCCGACATCAATTGGAGCATGCTCACGATGACCTTCCTGGGACCCAAAGACTGCCCCCCAACTGCCATGCACCTCTGGGCCCTGGGGAGCGATCTGGTGCCCCACACCCCCAAAGTGACTACCGTGCCCCCCAGCCATGCTCTACCAACACCCGTCCAAACTCACAAGGCCCCCACTCAACCCCCAAACATTTCTCAGAACAGACACAAAGGGCCAAACTACCCGGACCAGTCTTAGACACATGCCATACCTGCTTCAGCCGATGCATCCGCGACTCCAATCAACCTGAATACATTCGACATTAGAATCATTGGAGCTGCCCCCTTCACCCATCTCATGAGGAACGGGGCCCCCACATTCCAGCTGCACACCTTGCCTTCTCCCCCAGAAGAACACCTATGAGGGGATGCTATCCCTCTGGAAAAGAAAACCAAAGAGCAGATTCTCCAAGAAGTAGTTCCCCTGGAATATCACAAATTCGCTAACATATTCTCTGAAGGCGACGCTAAGGAAATTCCTCCCCACCACCCCTATAATCATATGATCAACCTCGAGGAAGGAGCCAGCTCCCCCTTTGGAAAGATCTACAATATGTTGGAAGTCAAGCTCTGGGCCCTCAAAAACTACCTTGATGAAATGCTCGGGAAGGGATTCATCTAACCCTCTGCCTCTGCTGCCAGAGCCCCAGTTCTATTCACCAAGAAGAAGGACAGTTTGCTCCGACTTTGCATCGACTACTAGGGACTCAATAAGATCACCAAGAAGAACTACCCACTCCTGCTCATTGGCGATCTAGTTGACCGGCTCCACAGTGCCAAAGTTTACACAAAAATCAACCTCTGCTCCGGCTACAACAACATCCGTATCACCCCGGGACATGAGTGGAAAACTGCATTCCGCATGTGGTATGGTCTGTTTGAATACTTTGTAATGCCTTTCAGAATGACTAACTCCCCCACCACATTCCAATACTTCATGAACAACATCTTCTATGATATAAGTGATGTCTTCGTGATTGTCTACTTGGATAACATCCTCATCTACTCTGACTCAAAGAAGGATCACCAGAAGCATGTCTGGCAGGTCCTGGAATGCCTCTGAGAGCACAACCTCCACGCTAAGCCCAAGAAGTGCTCATTCCACACAGAAGAGGTCAAGTATCTTGGTGTCATCATATCCCCAGAGGGCATTCGCATGGACCTCCACAAGGTCAAGGCCATCATCAACTGGCCACAACTCCGGAACATCAAGGAAGTACAGTCCTTCTTGGGTTTCACTAATTTCTACCAGAGGTTTATAGATAACTACTTTGGTATCATGAAACCCCTCAACCGGCTCACACGCAAGGACGTGGCATGGAACTGGGACAGTAGGTGCCAGAGTGTCTTTAACCTACTTAAGGAGGCCTTCACCACCACTCCTATACTCCAGCACTACGACTCTGCCCTCTCAATCATCCTAGAATGTGACGCCTCCGATTATGCCATTATTGGAATTCTCTTACAGATGGAAGCTGACAGTGGGGAGCCCCAGCCAGTCGCCTTCTACACCCGGTCCATGATCGACACCGAGCTCAATTATGATATCTACGATAAGGAGCTCCTCACCATTATTGAAGCCTTTAAACAATGGTGGGCCTACCTTGAGGGAGCCCGACACTAGATTCAGGTCTACTCGGATCACAACAATCTGCAATATTTCACCACGACCAAGCAATTCAGCCAACGGCAGGCCTGGTGGTTCAAAATCCTCTCGGAGTACGACTTCACAATCCAGTACCATCTGGAATGACTTGGAGCTAAACCCGACGCCCTCACCTGATGACTGGACATCTACTCCAAGAAATCGTTTGAGGTAGAATGCAATGTGTTCAACCATTGCATGGTAATCCCCCCTGAACATTTGAACGCCATACTGATTTTAAATGATGAAGAAATTCTGAGCCAGATATGCTGCGCTCCTTAGGACAAGTACTATATTGACCATGACCCCCATAAACCCCCCAATGGAATCGACTGGGACCCCACCTTCTCCTTGTCCCCCGACAAAAAACTCCTCCTCCGAAATGGCCGCATCTATGTTCCAGATCACACCTAGCTCTGCTATGATGTTCTCTGCCAATACTATGACCACAAGCTCTGGGGACACCCTGGGATATGTAAGACCCTCCAATTTATCTCCCAGGCTTACTTTTGGCCAAGACTAAGGAAGGATGTAACCTGCTACATTCGATCATGTGAACCCTGCCTCTGGGCTAAAGTTCTCTGACACCGACTCTACAGGCTCCTGAAACCCCTGCCTATTGGACAATGCCCCTGGTCCTCCATATCCTTGGATCATATCATTGAACTCCCAGAATTAAAAGGGTTTGATGCCATTCTTGTCATTGTGTGTAAGCTAACCAAGCAGGGCATCTTCATACTCTGCCACACCACGAACACTGCCCTGAACTTCACCTGGCTATTCCTCAAGCATATCTTTGCCAAATATGGACTCCCGGATGACATCATCTCCAACTGGGGCCCACTCTTCATGTCCAAGTTCTGGACTTCCCTATGTAAGGCTCTTGAAGTAAAGGCCAATCTCTCTACTGCCTACCACTCCGAAACCAATGGTCAAACCAAGAGAGTCAACTAGTCTCTCAAGCAGTACCTCTGGCTGTACGTCAACTACCTACAGGACGACTGGCACACTGAGCTCCCCCTGGCCAAATTTACCTACAACAACATGCCACATTCTGCCACCAGAGTGACCCCCTTCTTCACCAACAAAGGATATCACTCCCAACTGACATTCTTGCTCTGGGACATTCCGTCCCATGCTGCTCATGAGGTTACCCGGGATCTCCAGTCCCTTCACGCATTCCTCTGGGAGGAGATTGACACCACAAACTGGGCCTATGCAAAACATGCTGATCGGAAACAGGAAGACACCCCTGACTGGGCTCCTGGGACAAAGGTATGGTTAGATTGATGCCACCTCTGCACCCGCCGGCCCTCCTCAAAACTCGATCACAAGCGCCTCAGCCCATTCAAGGTCTTGAAGAAAGTTTCATCCCATGCCTACAAGATTGAGCTCCCCCCAGGACTTAAAGGTCTGCACTCAGTGTTTCATGTCTGCCTCCTGGAGAGACATCCCCTGGACCCCTTCCCTGAGCAATGCCCCAAACCCCCTCCCCCAGTTGAGGTCAAGGACAAGTACCATTATGAGGTTGAAGACATCCTCGACTCCTAGAACATTTGTGGATGACTCTACTTCCTCGTATGATGGCATGGGTATGGCCTGGAGGACAATACCTGGGAACTGCTCTGGAACCTTGACAGTGCCGGGAGTTCCAGCAACGTCACCTGGAAAATGACCCTCTGGGGCGCAGGACTCACAGATGGCAGTAGCGGGCATAATCCCTGCCTCTGAGTTTAGTAGGGATTCAACTCCCACATATACCTTCTGTTTTCCCTCTATTAAAACCTTACCTCCCCTTTTAGTTCTTTTCCGTAGTAGCGCCCCAGAGCCTGGGCAAGGTGCCTTTCTAGTTTTGCTTTCACCTTACTAACACTGTTTTTTGACTCCGGGAAAATAATTATATACATTTCTATACTTACAATAATCTACAGTGACTGACTATACATATACAATAATATACGGACAGCAGCAAGAAAACGGGGCCCCTAGGTTTGAGGCCCCGAACCACCCTCACCCTTCCCCCCCTTTGGCCAACCCCAGAAACTCTCCCCCACCCCCCCCGGACTGTGCTCCCACCACACCTCCTTGGCCAATTGATCCCAAAATGGGAGCTGCTTGCCCTCATCCAGGATTCACTTGAACCACGACCCTGGGGTCAGGATGTTCCTCTGGCGGTGAGCCATCACCAACCTCCCCAGCAGATCCATATCCCATGCCACCCCGGGACTCCCCACCCCTGCCGGCAACCCCTCCTGCAGGGATGAGAGCACTGCAGCAGCCCTGTCCAGGAGCAGGCGATGCTCCCAGGCCCAACCTGGGGATATTAATATCAACCCGACCACAAGAAGTAAACACTCACTAAAGGAGGCCATACGCCCAATTACCACATCCTCATGCAGGGCCTTGACCAGCCCCAAACTTGACAAACCCAGCCCTGGAAGCCCTGCCTGAGCATTAACTTCTCCCTGGGTCATCCTCACCTCCTCCAACTCCGGAATGACCGCCTCATACTCTCTCTCCTCATGCTTCTCCCTCTCCAGGTTGCCCTGTCCCAAATGCTCCTGCAGGATCCTCACCCTAACACCCAGCGGCTGCCTCGATAAGGAGGAGAAAGTCGCTGAAGAAAGGCATGCTGACGGAGTCAGGGATGGGGGTAGACGCACCCTTTTAGAAGGCCCCGGAGAGGGACTGAGTGATACCCACCTCTTTCCTTTGTCAGGGCACTCCCCAAGGCCCTCATGGCTGCTGGCCCCAGCCCGGATCACCCAATGGGTGATCAGGACCATGGGGTGACTTTGGCTCTCCCACCCGGCAGACCCTTTGGCCCCCCGAACCCCCACCAGACGCCTCCGCGGACACCTCCTCCACTAGCTCCACCACCCAATCCCATTCCTCAACCCCCATCTTCCAAGTAATCCCCTCCAATGGCCACCCTTGCTCCTGAGAAATACAGCGCACCCTCCACAGCACTAATATTGCTCGTGGTTGAGGCAGTATGCCTCACACACAGCCATGTCCTGGCGAGACAAGGGGCCCAGGACCTTGAACAGACAAGGGACTTGTCGCCGGGTGCAGTGCAAGCACTGTGCTGAAATCAGCAAAGAGACCCAAAGTATGAGATCACTCACTGGTCCATTGCTCACACATCAGGCATAAGTGAGCAGACCCCAGAGCCTTTCCAGGGCCTCCCTAAACTGCTCTTGGGTTACGACCACCCATGCAATGCAACAGCTCTCCGGAACCTTGGAAATGGCCCCTATTGCCATCCTGGAACAATGGAAATGAGGGGCGGATAGCCTAGGACGAGGAGGAGGTTGCAGATGAGAGACAGTTTTTTATACAAAGGTGGGTGCGGGACAACTCAGTTGGGGCTCCAAGGGGACACCAAGGCCCGCATTGGGGGCAGGTGCCAGGAGAACACCGGGGCCTGCATCAGGGGCTGGCTGGGACCCACCTCCAGGGCAAAATTATGGCATAGTTCTGGAAAAGGAAGGTCAGTCAGAGTAAACAGTCAATGTGGCAATACTTATGTTGAACGAGCATGGCCACATGTGCTTGGTATCATGTGTCCTGGGCCTCCCATGCAACCAGGGGGGCCATTTCATTAGTTGCTGGGGGCATTGGGGAATGCGTCGGTGTGCACGACATGATTGAGCTAATAGTAAAATTTTTTTTTGATATGTGGCAGGTCATATGCCAGATCCCACAATTAGACCTCGGACCAAACCACTGGTTACATGTGCCTCGGAGAGTCTCAGTGCTGAGGGGGGGGTGATGTCATGACCCCTTCCGGAATCCTCCGGAACAACCCCGGAACCCCACCTGGGACCCTCTCCACAACACACCCCATCTCCGCAACTACCAATGCCGCCATTAACTCACATCACAACCGCCTTCAGCCAACCCCCCGGGAACTCTGCTTCATGGACCCCAGAATCAACTGCCATCAACCACTGGATCATGCTACCTGCTTCCAGCCATCACGCATCATGATCCCCCCACACTAATTGATCACGCACCCCACATGTGCAATCCCAGTATACAGTCCCGGCCTGCTACTCAATGCCTTCCAGAGACCATCCCAGACACCCCAGAACCCCAAGACCCAACCCCATAGTACTTATAGCATAGTTCACTGCTGTATTCATTAGTCTTGATATTACCTGAATTGTTGCATGCCCTTTGTTTGACTGATATGCATTGACTGGCATGCTTTGACTGGCATGCCGGAATAATTGTGTGCTCTAAGTTTGGTATGCACTTCACAACTCTTAATTTGCTAACCAGGTCTCGTCTTAGAACCTCCAGTTCCAACTCGACCCCCGCCAACTCTCAGCCTCCCCAAAACACCCGAAACCCCTGGATCAAGTTCCATTTCCCCAGGACCACCCTCCCTGTCCATGTCTTGAACCCTGGAGCCTTAACTCTGGAGTTCCAGACACCCGGGTATTCGTAGATCAAGTCTGCCTCATAAGGGCATTGCTTTTCCAGAAAGCCCCCAAATCAGCAGAACCTGACACTACTGTCACCTCTTACCACTAAGTTGACATTACCATTGCTGGCATTTGGCAACTTTTATAGCAACTTTCAGGCATCATTATTGAAGGCTCACATTGTTGAGCAAAAATCTACCAGTGGAGTTTTGGAATTGAAAATATATATGATCAAAGAGTTATGAAGGAAATGCAGGGACAAGAGATGAACTGATAACAAATTAAAAGGAAACTGGAGTAGACAAAGGAAAGAAAGGAGGAAGAATGAATAGAATCAAGTAGATGTGGAATTATAAGATGGTAAAATGAGGAAATAGAAGCAGACAAAAGTGAAACTAGAAGAAGATGGTTGGAGATGAAGATAAGATAATAGGAAATAAGATAAAAAAAATAAGTAAATAGGGAGAAGAGAATAAATCTAAAATAGAGAGGAAAAAAGGAAAAAAGTTAAGATCAAAATAAAAAAAAAGTTGAGACAGAGTTAAGGAGACTTAAAATGAAATTGAAGTGAAACAAATTTAGAAGTGATGAAGAAAAGTTGGAAGTAGAGTTGAGGGAAATTAAGATGGAGGAAATGGAATTGAAACAGAGGTAAATGAGATGAGATGGAGATAAATTGAAAGATCTGAAACAAGACAAAATGGAAATGAGAGACAAGAAATAGAATTGGAGACAAGAGAGATAAGAAAGAAATGAGTAAGAAGGATATGCAAAAACAGAAAGAACTAGAAAAGACTGGAAACATTGGTAATGGTAAGTAGGTAGGTAAGTAATATTGAGACTACTGATTAACTATAGAGAGTCCTCCTTATATCCTCAGCAAGTGTCTTAGGCAGCAGAAATAATTGTATGGTGGAGGTGGTTATACAGCAGCAAGATTCTGCAGAGTGATTGCTGAGTGGATATCTGCTATCATTTGGCAGTGTGCTGCTATAGCAGCCTGAAAATGGACTGTGAACAAGTTTTTGTACTCACAGAGTTCTTTGAAGGAGAAGCAAAGGCATAATACAATGACTACATTTCACATATTAATTGAATAGTTGAGCATTGGATATTTAAAGACATTCTATAAGGACTTTACAATTGCTTTTGAGTTTGTCAATTATGCAGGATGCCTGAGATGCATTTAGAAATGCTGTTTATAAAGACAATATAGGAGCATAAGGGTTTTACAATACTATTTTTGAGCATAAGCAGAATATAGCCATCTATTCTGACTTATATACAATCTACAAAGCATTCATGGATGGCCTATTAGCTGAAATGTGCAGATTCCTATTCAGGAATGACAATCTCTTGTTAAAGATTAACACAGCCAAGGAATTCCTTATGTGTAGTAATACATTTGTCTCAACAATGAGACAAGATAAAGCTATTGATCATTAAAAAGTCTGAATAAAACAGACTTCTGCTGAAAACTGTAGGCAAATAACATAATCAGAACTGTCTTAAAAAGCCCTCTCCATATCATGTTAGATCAGCCTTATTGGTGGCCTAGATGTTAAAAAATTAGCTTATCAGTATTTTGATCTAATGCACACCCAAATCAGTCATGTAATCATGATCATGTGACTATGCTCAGGTTTCTGGAGATCAGGTGACTTATCTTAAGGAAAGCATCACACCTTGTAAATAAAATAAAAGTTGTTTGAAGGCATTTTATGGTAAACTGATAGAGGAATCAGTAATTTGATGGGAAAAGCTAAATTTAGTTGTTGAGGAAAATTGAGCAGGCCTCAGTAAAATGCTTATATTTTGATGGGAAGACAACTGAATCCTATTGAGATTAGTATTGTTGGAAAGTTCTAATTAATTTTCAACTGATGAAAAAGGTTTAGAGGCATTTGGGGAAGAACTAAGGGAGATATTAACAATTTACAGAATTAGAGCACCAAAAACATTGAAGGACCCTCTCTTGGCCAGGAAAATTTATACCAAGTTTCTTGGGACCAGAAAATGGAGGCCCAATAGCTGGAAAATAGCCTAGAATAACCAGAAATATCACACATCACAGGGAGGAGAAATAATATAAATAGAGGGGGATTCTGTGACATTTAGCAGGTTGCTGATTGCCTATGCTCAGAATCCCCAAGGAGTGGATATCTTAGGCCCAAAGCAATAGTATACTTTAGGCCAATAGTTTAATATGCTTTTTAGACCTTCTTTTAGTGTCATGAAAGTTGCATTTACTGAAAAACCAATGAACTCTATTACCCACCTATATATTTTATAAAAGTACTTTGTAAAGTGTAATTTAGCTCCAGAACTTAGTGAAAGCTAGTTCATTTATCATTGCCTCTATTCAGACTAATCCAAATAACCTAATTTCACATCAGTAGCAATGTGTGCTATGTAGCCATGACTACATAGTCTTAGTTAGTATTACTTATTTTTTAATATTATTTTATCATTTTATTATATACCAATCAACTGCTTTATAAATAGCCTGCTTTTTTATTTAGACTATATTGATAATAGATAAAGTCTGGTTTGATTTAGTGAGTCTGAACTCTAAGCTACTCAAATTTAGTAACTCTATTATATTTTTTTTGAATTTTCCAGCTAGGAGCTATTGCTTAGTAGCTGATATCAGACAAAGAGTCTGTTAACAGAATACAATTAGCTTCTTAAGCTTTGCACACAGCTACACCATGCAAATTTCAAACAAAGGGTAATAATAAATAACTTAATATTACAATCATCATTAATAGTGGGTGCAATGCTCACAAATAGCAGAACAACTCAGTAAAAAGCTATGTGGATGACTCAGCTGTCAAAGTTAAGACTTAGACAGCCTAAGGTGCAAGATTGAGGTTAGAATTCTAAAGTTGATGGATAAGTAAGGAAGCTTATAGAGCCAATGTATCTGCTAGTGAGGGCCAACAATGATTACAAGATAAGCTGTTAAGAGGATTAACTCCTCCAATCACTTAGTTGCAGAGAGAACTTTGATGGTTCAGTTAACTAGCCTCCAAAAGTTGTGGAGAAGGCTAAATAGCTGTTTAGCATGGCAGGCATTTTGTCAGCTGGCAAACTATTGATATGGAGTGGAGTATATGTGCCTTCAAACTGGAATAGCAAGACCAAGTGAGCCACATTGGGCTAATCTACCACTAGGATGGTAGAGGCCCTCCTTGAATTTCAAAAGCTGAGAATGTGAAAAGTTGTGTCTCACAATTTGGCAGAGATGAAGCTAAGCAACTAAATGACTTTTGTTGATGGATAATGATATAGAAGCTGAGAATCAGCAATGAAAAACCATATATATCATTGATGAGTTTACTATTGATATAAGATAGAGCAATGAGAGTTTAGTGATTACATCTAATCTTGATGTGCTTAGTCAATTAGGACTTGTAGGAACTCAAGCAACTAAAAGCCTCTATAAGCCTGAAGTTAGCATAGAAAAAAAAATCAACAAGCAATGATTGACCCTGAGCTAATCTGAATATAGAAGATAAAAAGATAAAAAGCAAGATATTGTGATGTGCACAAAACCTTTAGTGCCACTTTTTGGACCATTCTCTATGTGGTGCATAACCTATCAGAAGTAAACAACTTCTAAAACAGTAATTGGTTTAGGAAGGAAGAACTTTATTCTTATAAACTGAATAGAAAAAGATGAGAAGTGACATTAATAAGTTGATAACACACTTTGCTATGTGCAGCATGACAAAGTAAAAGCAATTAATAGGATGGAGCAAGATATATGGGTTGAGAGAAGAAAAAGAATGATTGAAAGAAATTAGGAAGGCATGAGAAATATATTCTTAGAGAGCACTAAGGATGTAGTAAGTGGTGCCATTATTCTTGAAACTTAGTAACTGCAATTTTAGGTGATGATGAACTGATAATTTGAATGGTCATTAAGTATGGTAGTGGAGCACTAGCATATAATAGCAATTTTAAATATTTTTGTAGTATAACAAACTAGTGTTGATGGGATAGTATACTTAGTGTTATATATATAGGTATAGCAATTGTCAAAAAAAGATAGATATCAATATGATTTAGTAAAACCCTTGAATAACTATGCAGTTGCTATAAAATGCTAAGCATGACAAAACTCTAGTGAAGCACTTTAGAGTTACTGTAACTAATATAGAAATAGTTAGGCACTATGACTTAAGAAGAGTTTAGATAGGTTTCCACTAGTCTTTTTAATTTGATATAGTGATGGCAGTGATAGCTAACTGATGGTGTAGTGGTGGTGCAGTCATCAGCAGTGGAAGCAAAGAGTGGGCTTAATGCACATAGATGCCTTTTTACATTTCAGTGATGTTAGATAATATATATGTATCAAATGCTATATCCAAAGCAGTAGGAGGTTGGTTATTTAGTGCTGCTTAAGTCACTGTGTTAGATCATAGTGCTGCTTGGGTAAGTTGCTAGATTAGTAGAGATCCTAATGGCTTATTGGCAAAGTTGATGAATAGAAGGTGCAAGGTGGTAAGACTCATACTTAGTTTTTATAAGCATAATTAAGAACTTAAGTGTAAAAAAAAACATAATTATTAGCCACAACTATAAGCTGTGAGCAGAGGGTATCAAGAAAAATAAAGATCAAGCAAAATGTAGAAGCACCAAGTAAATTGTTATAAAGTATAGTGAGCAATGATATTTAGTCATCTTAGTGCTATATTCAGCTCTCAAGTCTATAGATAACTTCTTTGTTACTTTTTTGTTGTTTTTCTATATTCTACTAACTACTTATATACTGTGTTATTATACTACATATTTACTTGCAATTGCTACTATATGTTAATGCTCCACCACTATACTTGATGACTATTCAAATTGCTAATCCATCATTTTCAAAATCTCTAGTCACTAAGTTTTAAAACTAACAGTACCTGCTTAGCACTCTCTTAAAAATATAGTTTTGTGCCTTTCTGACTTCTTTTGATTATTTTTCTTCTTTTTTAGCTCATATATTCTTTGCCATCTTATCAATCACTTTTGCTTTGAGCTGTTACATGTGGTAAAGTATATTACTGACTTGTCAATGTCATTTCCATCTTTTTCTAGTTCAGTTTATAAAAACAAAGTTCTTCCTTTTTAAGTCAGCCATTGTTTTATAGTGCTAAAAGTTGCCTACCTTTGGAAAATCATGCACTATAAAGAGTGATCTGAGAAGGTGGCACTAAAGGCTCTGTGTTTGTCATGATATTCTGCTTCTTGTCCCTTTATTCTCTGTATTTAGATTAGCTTAGCACTAATTATTATTCTTCAGTTTTCTTTCTTTATGCTAGCCTCAGACTTGTAGAAGCTTTTAGTTGCTTAAGTTTCTGTAATTTTTGGTTGACTAAGCACATTGAGATTAGATGTGATTGTCTAGATACTCAGAGCAATGGTTTGCCCTAATCAATGAGACTAGATAAATTGGTGCCCAATGACTGAGCTTGCAATCAATGCAAGCATATTAGAGTCCACAAGGTATGTACCCTTTAAATTGAATGAGGAGTACATGCCTTCCATGCTGCACAAAATATGTGCAGCTTTAATAGCTCATAAAAAAGTGATTGAATTTGTATGACAGGCATTAGAGAATGTTATAAGGGCACATAACATAGTCATTGATGTGTGCATCTTCCAGGTAAAGTACACCAATCAATATTGGTGAGATGATTTGCCAATATCAGTAGGAGAGCTAATGTATTTCTTGTTATATAATCTGAAATTATCCAGGAGATGGATAGGCAAGCTCTGCTCTAAATGGGTGAGCCCATATTGCATGTTAGATGCTGAGCCTGGTACTTTTAACTATATATTAGAGTTGCTACAGACATTGTAGGAACAGCATTTTATTTTAAAATTTCACATATTGCTGCTGTAACTATATAATGCATTAAACAATGCATTATTCTCAAACAGAGTGATTCCAGAACCCTATAATTTTAGAGATAGGAATGACAATGAATGATTTATTAAGAGTATCATTAGTCACCAATGAAGTGGGTGCAATGCACTTGAATTTGAGATGATATTAAGAGTATTATTAGTCATCAATGAAGTGGGTGCAATGCACTTGAATTTGAGATGAGGTAGTCTCTAAAAAATACTACATAGGAGTTATATTCTTATTATGCCAAGCTAATAGCACTGGATTACTATCTTGAATTGAAGGGCATTATATGCCTGAGTTAGTTGAGTAGGCATCTTAGTGCTTAATTAATCAAGAATCATTAGTCATGGCTATGCTATATTAGTTAGCTATTGTAACTAAGATACATCTTAAAGAAAAGTTTTTATTTTTGATCACCCATGAATAGTATACTTATAGACTAGGATGCTCAGCAATAGTAGCAGTAGTAGCACAACCAGATGTAATTGGCACACCTGTTTCAGGCATTATCAATATTGCCATTAGCTGAAGGAAGGAGAGGCAGCTGGCTTCTTCACTGACTCAAAATGTGCTTTAATGAGGCCAACTGCAGCAGTCTATGAAGTTTCTACAGTAACAGCAGCAGCAAGTAAGGGTGGACTATTCACTTCAACAGACAATAAATAGTGACTACATGCTGCAATTATCAGTATAAGGAGGCTATTAGCTCTAACAGGCACTAGTAGGTGAACTTCTGCCTTAATAAGCAATGATAGATGATTACTTGCTACAGAATGTTGGGAGTTAACCCTAATATGCAGCATATAGAAAATAGATAAACCTTTAGTCAATGCCAATATAGAGGCAAACCCTAAAAATGGTAATGAAGATGATGGGGCCACTACTTTTATTACTCTATATAAGCTTAGTCCACTACTTAAAAATAATTAGTATACTAGAAATAATGATGCCTCCTCAGCTATAAGGAGTATAGAGTGCAATGCCTCAATTTGGTGCACTTTTTATGGCACTCATTAAAACCAGCTCCTTATCAGAAGTGCTAATTATCAAGAGAAGCAAAGCTGCCTCTTATACCTCTAAAGCCTTAACTAAAAATGCAGAAGCTCTTAGTATAGAAAATAGAGATAGGAGGCCAAAAGATGTGCCAATAGAAGGCTTAGCTAGGCTCTTCCTAATTAACAACTGAAGAAGCTGCAACAATCCAAGCTTAGTTTGGAAGAGCTATTGCATGATCAATGCAACAAGAGAAAGGCATGGACTAATGAGCCCACTTACTACTAGAACTTGATTTTAGCATTCCTGCTGCAGAGGCTCAAAGATAACAAGTATAAAATACTCAGAAATGCTACTTTCCTCCATGACATCAAGGCTGTTATCCTCATCAATCAGATGATAAATTATATGAATTATATATACACTTAGTGCAAAACTGATCTCCTTACAATTTTAGCCACTTACAAGCAGTAAATAACCCCTTCAAGTTAAAATACTAACTTTAGTAAAAGGGTATATTAGCAAGGAGTAAATGATGTGCTCTTCTTACTTGACTAAGTCAAGCATTTTGATTCTAAGCTGGAAGGCTAGCCTAGAGCTTAATATCTTTTTGTCTAAGGATGTTAATGCTCTAATAGCTCCCTGACTACTGCAGTGCTTTGCAAATGGTGCATCTAAAATCACATTGTTGCAACTAAAGTTTGTAATATTAACCACATCTTATAAAAAGCATGAGTTTATAGGCATAAATGCACATTTAGTAAAAGTCAAGGTATTTTATTCATGACAGAAACAGTAAGGCAAACATTCAAAAAGGCATGTCTACATTAATGTCTTGTTCTTAAAGAATGTGCCAAAAGAAGCCTCTTAAGCAAAGATTTCCTTTTTGCTTGCAGCCTTGATAGAAGAACTCTTTCCTTGTTTCCTGCAAGTAATGTAGACAATGCACCCATGCTTAGAGTAGTCATCTCTAGCAAGGTTGGCCTTGCCTCCATCAAACAATGACTAGTATAAAGAGCCTGAAAAGGCTTATATAAAATCTTTGGTGCTGCATAGAACTATAGCACAATGTGTTATATGTAAATGGTATAATAATGTGTAGCAGATAAAAATGAACTAGTGCACATAAAAGAGTGCAAAGAAGGAAGCTATCTATCTTGAGGAAATAACAGAGCATATTCCAAATGCACTTGGCATAGTGATCTATTATGATTACTTTGTTAAGCACTAGAATTTATTCTTTAATATAGGACTAAGGCCTTAATTTTATTAATTGCCAATGACTAATACAGTATTTGTGAGGTAGGAGACCTGAGCAACCTTGTCTTTCAAGGCCAAATAATTTAGCAATGCTGCTAGTGCCCCTGTAAATAAAGTATACAAGGTGGCATCTCAAAGCTTCCTCTAAAACTCTTTAAAGCTTCAACAGCTTTACTTACTGATAAATAACTAGTTCATGCCACTTTAGTAGCATTAAGTAAGATATTTCCTGCTCAATGAGTTTAAGAGAGTGACTCTCAATTGTCACTTTATTGCATAGAACAAGATGATATTCCTTTTACTTAAGAATAACTGATATAAAACTATATTGGTTTCTTTTATAAGTTTAATAAAGTGCAAACAAGTCTCATATATAGATATATCTTCATAACTGTATTGCTATAAGAAAGGTAAGAGAATTGCTTTTGCTAATATGAATTTCTTAGACTTAAAGCAGCTCTTTGCTTTAAACTTTTTAGACTTCTATGCTCTCTTCTATAGATATCCTAAAATATTTAATATATGAACTGGTTTAGCTATAAATCAGGCAATGTGCATTTGCTGGCACAGTTTATTCAGGTTTGTGCTAGTTTGTGCAATTTGTATTAGTTGCTTATCCAAGGCTACTATATATAAACTGTACTAAGAGGCCATCTTAGAATACAAGGCAGTAATAAAGCAACCATTTATATCTTATTCTTTCTAAGACTTAGACTTTGAGTCTTATTCAGTGAATATTTTAGAGGCTTCTGCTTTGATATTTACTATAACAGATGTGTTGCATATCCTCATTCAAAATAGAATCCTTGTCAACTAGGCTGACTATACTTATATTTATGGAGTCACTTTTTTGGCCTACATGTTTTTCTCTAACCACTCTTTATAACAAGAGGTGGTGGCTATCAAAGATGAGAGGTGGCAATGTTTTAACTAATATAAAACCTCACAGTCTGTTAGTAAGTAGAATGAGTGATATGAAGCTACCTTAAGTAATTAGCAGCAGAGCAACTAGCATCTCTTCAATAAAGTATTCCAAAATAGAATATACTATTTTATTGAGCAAAATTCTCATGCTTATGACATTTGGATATATAACTATGCATTTATTGATATGGTCCATATCAAAATGGAGGAGCCACTAGTAAATCAATCTATTAACTCCTCATTGACCATATTTTCTTTGCAAGACTATATGGACTCCTTGCCTCATGCAGAACCATTTAGCATGGATTCTAAGCCTGCATATAAGAACAATCTCCTTGATTATGATATAGATAATATAATAGCTAATTTATTCTAGAAGCTGGAGAATTTTCTTATTGCCTCCAAACTAAACTTACTGACAGCTTAACTATTGCAACTACTTGAAACTGTTAAACAGTTTGATTGGAAAATGTGTAGCAGAGTGGAGCATACTTGTAGTCATTTTACTTTATTATATATTATTGAACTTAATTACTTTATAAACAGCTTATCTTTTTGTATAAACACATTGATAATAGACTAAGCCTAGTCTGATTTAGTAAAGAAACACTGTAAGCTACAAAACTTGTAACTTCATTATATTAAAGCCACTTAGAACAAGAAAGACTTCAAGAGTTGCACTCTTAGAAAACATCAGAATTTCTTGCACTAGTTCTCTCTTGCATTTTCCACCATTATGTTAGTCTAAATCCTCACCTCTGTGAGCTTAGGCTTTAAAACAGCTGCACTCTCAACTGCCAGCATTTTCTCTCTCACTTGGACTCCTGCACTCTCCACTTCTAAACTGAACAACATGATTATGGAGAAAATGATGTCAGCTTGAAGAAGGTGCTCAGAAATCAGTACTAACTTCTTTGACCCTTCTCTACTCATTATTTCAACATCTTAATCCTGCAACTCTAACTGGCCCCACCATAGCTCCTTAACATGCCTTAAATAACTCTACACAGACAAGGGCCAAAGTATTATCACTGGCCCTGAGGAACTAATAAAGTGCCAAGACCTTTGCCTTCACCATTAAAAGATGTGCTATTTAGACCAGGAGTCATGCTTAGAGATTATCAAGCTTAGAAGGAGGATTAGAGAAAGAATCTTAACAAGGGCATTTGAATAGCTGAATAACTATTTAGGGAGGGGGACAACACTTAGGCATCTTGCTCTGACAAACCTCCTGCCAATCAATACTTAGAGATACCATCCTCCTCTCTTCCTCACTCTTTGCATCTAAAACCAACTAGTCCTTTTTAGAAGACAAATTCTTCTTTGACAACATCAACTTAACAACTAAGCTATCTTCACTAGAAGCACAATAGCCCACTAATTAACTCTGCACTTGCCCTCAAATAGAAGGCCCCACTATTGAACACTGCAACTCAGGGCATCTACTATTTAAGACTTTATAAACTCATGCAAGATCCCAACTCCTCAGCTTTAACAATTGCATAACTATTTACCAAAGCTTAAAGAAGTAGCAAACATGCTTTGCTTAACAGGCCTCACACATTGCCACTCTTTGACAAGACCCAAAATGCACTAGAGTTAAAAAACAAGAGATCTCCTGAGTAAAGCAGAAGTTACACTAACAAAAGAGTAAGGATATAAGTTGACAGACTAAAAAATTATGCATGGAGCAAGGCATCACTTATAAGAAAAAGCAAAGAAAGAGAATAGCTGATTTAAAGCCCTTTTTACATTGTAAGAAGTTAAAGATGAGTTATTAAAAAGATGAAATATGCTAATGCTAAGACATGTCTGTAAGAATGATCTCTAGAGGCTGTGACTTAGTCACACAGCTGGTAGAGAGAGATCCAAAGATGTATTAATAAAGGTAATATAGGTACAAATAGTAAGGTGCTAATTTGACAAAGAGAGATTTAAAAAGAATAAGTCTAAAGATTCACTCTATTCATCAATAGAAAATATTTCTCAAGGTCAAGTCATGTGACTGTCATGGTGTGACATTGTCACACTAATGTCACACAGTGTGACTAATGTGAGTGATGTCATAGTCATAGTTACATTATAAGTCACATAGTTACTAGGTTATGAGGCCATATAAGTTAAATCATTGTTAATAAGAGCTCTAATGAAGCCCTCATTAAAAGTAATCCATTTCTCAGAGTTTGTCAAAGACTCTCAAACTAATAAGCATGTTCCAACCAGTGAGAAGTTTGATAAAGGCAGTAGAAGGCAGATAAATTAGAGTAAAAAGGCTTAAAAATTGGAAGGAAATATGGAGTAAAGAACCTCCAAAAGAATAGTTTCTTGACAATGTTCTTAAGGAAATAGGAGATGAAAAAAGAATGAGGGACAATGAGGGAACTAAGGAGGAATAAGAAAGCACCATTAGAGCAATAAAATGGCTTGCTTTTTACTCTTGAAGATCTAAAAGGAGTGAATAAAAGCATTAGCAACAAATCAAGGATACATACTATACAAATGATTAATTTTTTAGATATTTGTTACAAAATTGCAATGGAACTGCTTCTTCTTGTACTTTATTCATTTATTTAGACAATTAATGGAAAAAAAGAGGAGATTTAAGAAATAAAACTTAAAAAGAGACAATATAAGTGGAATCTATCAGGTCCTACTAATCTAGAGGCTCACTTTATTAAGCAAGAATCTACTAGTTGTCTCTTACTGAAAAAGAAGATGTATATAGAGGTTTGAAGTTGGTGCTAGAGTTAGACACTAAAAGAATTATAGAAAATAGAGGAAGTAATAAAATTGAATAAGCAGAGATTATGAGAAGAGAAGAATGGAAATTGAAGACTAGAGAAGAAAAAATGGAGATAAATAGAGGTAAGTAGAATAAAGAAATAGAATTAGGGGGAGAGTATTGAGACAGGAATAAAAAGCAGGTAAGACAGTAAGAAGAATTGTATTAAAGGAGGAATTAAAGTAGAGGCAAAGAAGAAAGTAGATAGAAAGAGAAATAAAATAGAAACAAGATAATAAAACAATAACAGAGGAAGGAGCTAGGAAATTAGAGGTTGGAGCTGAGTCAAATCAAAGGGAAGAGAGAACTGAAAGAGGGGAGGAGAGAGAGAGAGTTAAAAATAAAGGCAATAGATAAGATAAAGTGAAGATGAGAAAGGCTTGAGGAGAAAAATAAAACTGATATATAAATATTTAAAATAGAATTCAAGAGAGGGACAAGACAGAGAAGAAGGAAAATAAAGAGAAACCTAGAGATATATAGGCAAGCTAATATCAAAACTGTCATATTAATTACAGGACTACTATTTAAGTACTTGCAGAATGTTTCAGACTTTGGGAATAATTATGCACCAAAGAAGACTGGGCTTTAATGCAGTCAAGTAGCAGAATAATTGCATAAAAGTCAAAAGTTGTGAAGTGATCCTATGAAGTAGTATCTGTTCAGTGTTAGGAGTAATCTGGCCTTGCTAGAAAAGCTGAGCATAATCAATTATTGGGGATGGAGGGTTTGGAAAAGTCCAATGATCAAATTAGCAATAATTAAATATTAAAAAAGAAGAAGGCAGGAGTTGGCATAATTATGCTCATAAGAGTGTAGTGGAGTCATAATAGGACCATGGAAAAGCTAAGGAGAAAATTTTTTTCAACTTTAGTAAAATCAGAAAATATAGAACTTTTCTTATTCTTAACACTCTTAAAGCTTTACAGTATCTTTAGGGTTTTAACACAAAAGGAGAAGTAATATCACAACTCCACTATACTTTCCTGAGTATAGCCACCACTTTTCTCTTTCTTAACACTCAACATTACTAATTCAATCACTGAGATCATTGAACTTCTCTGCATAAGCTGCTACCTCCTCACATGACTAACTTGTAATAGGGCTAGATTATTCTTAACACTTTACAAACACCACTCTACACAATTGTTTTACCACTAAATCTTACTAATACTCAATCTCCTCTAATACACAATTATTCCCAAAGCTCAAGACACTTTGTAGGTACTTAGGAAAGGCCCTTATAGTTGATACAATAGTCTTAATATTGCTTTAGCCTGCCATAGTTTTTTTACTTCTTCAATCTCTTCAATCTTTTCAGTTTCCTCTTTTTCTTCTCATCTCCTTTCTCTCTTTCTCTCAGCTATCTCTTCATCTCTATCTCCAAATCCATCTCCTTTTTCTTGTTCTCCACTTTCTTTGTTTCTACATCATCTTGTCTTACTTTCAATTTTTATTTTTAACTTCTTAAGTCTTCATCACACTCCATTTTCATTCTTTTTAACTCAACTCAGCTTCAACTCTTTGAATCTTTTTCAGTTTCTTTTGCCTCTCTCCATTTCACCCTTCTACTACTTTTTTGACTCTTTATATCACTAACTACTCTATTTCCTCTATTCTCTCTATCTTCTTTCTTCCTCTAATCCAATCTCACCTTTATATCTTCTTTATTTACTCCATCTTAACTTTATTTTAACTCCATTTTCTAGCTATCCAATTCCAATTCTATTTACACTAATTACTCATCTTTATTTCTATTTTTCCATATTTTTGCTTTATTCTATAATTCACTTTTTCTTCTTATCCCTTAAAATCCCTTTATGCTACCTTTTAGCATTAATTTCTGCTTCTATATAAGTCTTTCTTTTTGGCAAGATTCAACTAGTAGGTTCCTACTCAATAAAGTAAGCCTTTAGGTCAGTGGAACCTGATACTAGGCACTACCTTATATATTTTGCTATTAGAGATATTGGCAGTATTGCTTAGTTTTTCAATCTTGTAAGCCTGAGTAGTGTAGGTCTCTTGCCTCATAAACATAGTATTAGTCATTGCTGATTAGTAGAATTAGAGCCCTAGCCTTATGCCAAAGAATGAATTTTAATGCCTGACCAAGTAATCTTAATAGATTACTATGCTGAGCATGTTTAAGATATACTTTGTTATTTCTTCAAAGTAGGCAGCCTTCTTCTTTGCATTTTTCTGTAGATGACAGTCCATCTTAGCTTATTGGGCACTATTACATTGTTTGCATGCCACATATTGTATTGCAGTTTCATATAGCACTAGAAATTCCATATGAGCCTCTTTAGGCAAGTGTAAGTTGTTATTTTAGAAGATTCAATTAATAGGAAGAGTCTTGATATTATATCAAATCTCATTGACCTAAAGGCTTATTCTATTAAGCAGGAACTTACTAGTTGGGTCTTATTAAAAGAGAGATGCATACTATAGAAAATTAAAGGAGTTATATTAGAAATTAATATAAGAAAAGAGTTAAAGAAGAGAGAAAAATGAATTAGAGTAGAGTAAATAGAATAAAAAAATTAGTCAATAGAAAAGCAAATAAGTAAATGGAGATTTGAAAAAATAGAAAAGTAATAGCAATGAAGAATTAAATAGGACACTTTTTAATTTAAACTATCATCATCCTTGTTGGAGTCCTGGTATTCTGTCACAGTAACTAATGTATACACTCTTTTTCTAGTGCTCAATTGCATTTAGCCATCCAACATCTTATCTATTTCTAGATCCTTAAACTACTTGCACTTTTTAAGTTCTAAAAACAATATCTGTCTCTAGAAGGACCTCTATTGGCCCTCCTTCAAGCATTATCACCAGAACTCAGACCTCAGATCACCTTTCCATCCTGATTTCATCTAACCTGAAATCAATCCTATCTATAGATTCTAGAGTAATTAAATCCATCAAGAATGCATGATCCTAGTGACCACCTCTCCATAGTAATGACTATCAACTTCCCAGTTATCAAAATTTCTCCACCTTCCTTTAAAGACTTTTACTTCACCAACTAGCCTAAATCTAGATTCAAACTAGAAGATTTTTTAAAAACACCTTTGCCACTTTCTGCTATTATCTCAGATGCTGACTTTCACCTCAGAGTCAATGTCCTCACCAGTGCCCTGCATTTTGTCATAACTAATAATTCAATTGTCTCAATTAGAAAATCCTTGCTATTTACTAAGCACTGGTGGAATAATGATCTCACTAACCTCAAAGCTCATGCTAACTATGCTAATAACTAAGCCTTCAAGTTTTATAACCTCCTTAATCACTTAGTCCACAGCAAAGCCAAGCATCTAATCTAAAAATTTATGTGTGCCATCCATATAGCTCATAAGAAACATTGGGTCCAATGGCTAGAAAATATAAGTGCTCACCAGATTTATCTGGCTAATAAATATGCTATCTGTAAATCTACTAACTTCTCTTGTAATAAAATTCTTGCTCTTAAAATTTTTAACAATGACTGCTCAATTATAGCTAAATTCAACCTAGATAAAGCATAAGTCTTCACTGAGTCTTTTTTTCCTTCTTCACCTTCATTTCTAGATTTACTCTCTACAGCATACTCTAAGCCAATCAATGATTCTTTGCCATATACCTGAGATTGCATACTCTCAGCCATTGGTAATCTCTCCTCTTTAAAGCTACTTATCCTTAATAGTATTCCAAATATTATACTCAAACATTGCACTGATATTCTAGTTGACTACTTCCTCTTCATTTTCAATATGGTGTTAGAATTCAATATATACCATAACTCCTAGCTAGTCTCAACTACCTTAGTTTTATATAAGCCCAGCAAGCCAGCCTACAATGTGGCAAAAGCTTACTACTTCATCAGTCTCCTAAACACCATTAGCAAGCTTTTATTTATACTTGTTGCTTCAGACCTTTTATTTTGTGCTAAGAAATATAACTTGCTTCCCCAGAGTCAATTTGGAAGCCAGCCAGGCCATAACACCATTAATGCCATGCACTTCATTGCACAGAGAGTTAAAGATGCCTGGAGGACCAGGAAAGTTGCTACAGCCCTGTTCTTAAATGTTTAGGATGCATTTTTTAACACAGTGCATTTCTGCCTCCTTTACAATATAAAATCTTGCAGTATTCCCTCCTGCTTTGTTTATTTAGCTAATCATATGCTCTTGAACCACCACACCCAATTTAAGTTTAACAACTTCACTTTCAACTAGTTCACCATTAATAATGAAACTACATAGGGCTGCCTCCTATCAATGCTTTATTATGCATTCTATAATGCTCTACTCATCAAAACCACCTCTTCAATATCTAAGTCTGAGTTCTTAATAGGCTTTATCAATGATGTAATGTTCCTCACCATTGCCAATGGCCTTCAAAGTGCATATTGCATTATCAAGAATATGATGGAGAGATATTTCAGTGATTTTAACTAGTTCCTCTCTTACAACTCCTCTTTTAAAGTAATAAAATTAGCCCTCACAAATTTTCCATGGTTTTACTCCAATCTCATCCTTCATAATTTTAGCCTCACTTGCACTAACTATAATGGCTCATTCTCATCACAACTTATTTTTACAGTCTCTACCTACAAATATTTTGGTATTATTTTTAACTTTCATCTCTATTAGTTAGCTCATATCCAAAAAGTGTCAATGACTGCTATATAGTAGACTTATCAAATCTCTAGATTCTCCAGGATCTCTAGCAGCATACCACCTCAGTGAGTCTACCAACTATATAATATAGTCACAGTTCTGGCCTTCTTATATGCTACTAATCTTTAATTTACAGGCATTGAACTATCAATCTTCTCTTACAAATGCACTGGCTGTCAGGTTTCACTAAGTTGGGGGCTTTTCAGGAAAGCAATGCTCTTATAAGGTGGACTTGATCTGTGGATACTTGGGTGTCTGGAGCTCTGGGGCTAATGCTCTGGAGTTTAAGATGTGGACAGGGGGTGGTCCTGGAGAATGGAACTTGACCTGGGGCTTTGGGTGTTTTGTAGAGGCTGGGGGGTTGGAGGGAGTTAAGTCAGAACTGGAGGTTCTAAGATAAGACCTGGTTAACAAATTATGAGTTGCAAAATGCATACCAAATTTAGAGCACACAATTATTCCAGCATGCCAGTCAAAGTGTACCAGTCAGTGCATACCAATCAAGCAAGAGGGCATGCAACAATTCAAGTAAATATCAAGACTAGCAAATACAACAGAGAACTATGCTATAAGTACTATGGAGTTGGGTCTCAGGGTTCTGGGGTGTCTGGAATGGGTTTCGGGAGGCATTGAGTAGCAGGCAGAGACTGTATACTTGGATCACATGTGTGGGGCATGCAATCAATTGGCACAGAGGGAGTTGTGATGTGTAATGGCTGAAAGTGAGTGGTGCAATCTGATCATTGATGGCAGTCAATCCTGGAGTCTATGATGCAGGGTTCCCGGGAGGATTAGCTGATGGTGGTTGTAATGTATATGATGGCAGCATTGGCAGCTGTGGAGGTGAGGCGCATTTGTGGGGTTGATGAAAGAGAGTCCCAGATGAGGTTCTGGAGTTGTCCCAGAAGGCTCCAGAGGGGGGTCGTGACATCTATAAGTGTAGTTTGCAAGAGAAAAACTTCCTTATTGACCCTATCCCACTTTACTGCAATGCCAACAATATGGTGGAGTGTACCCAGATCTGATATAGTCCAGATCCTGTGCAGCTTGTCCTTGAAATAATCATTTGCTGCCTTCATACTTGTAATGGCAAGAAAATCATCAATGTGAACTCCAGCTATGACTACCTCCTCATTAGTATTTCAGTAATATAGACAGGCCTCACAACTAAGTCTTGTAAACCCAAATCATTTCATCACATTGTCTAGAGTTTTATTCCAAATTCTACCTGCCTGCTTTATGCCATATAGTGGTTGT
>QLON01000441.1:0-96741 GCA_003313675.1 Termitomyces heimii | reverse complement strand
AGGAGCAGGTGGTGCTTCTAAGCCCAACCTGGGGACATCAGTACTGACCTGGCTGCAAGGAGAGGACACTTACTGAGGAACGCCATATGCCCAATTACCGCATCCTCATGAAGGGCCTCGACCAGCCCCACACTTGACGAATCCGGCCCTGGAAGCCCTGCCTGAGCACTGACTTCTCCTTGGGCCACCCTCACCTCCCCCAGCTCTGGGACGACCACCTTATATTCCCCTTCCTCACGCTTCTTCCTCTCCCAGTCACCCTGTCCCAAATGATCTGGCCGGGCCCCCACCCCGACGCCCAGTGACCACCTGGATAAGGAAGAGAAAGTCGCCAGAGAAAGATGCGCTGATGGAGCTGGGAACGGGAGTAGACATGCCCTCTTAGAAGGCCCTGGGGAGGGACTGGGCAACACCCACCTCTTCCCTTTGTCTGGGTGCCCCCCAAGGCCTTCATGGCTGCTGGCCCCAGCCCGAGTTACTCAATGGGTGATTAGGACCATAGGGCAACCCCAGCCCCCCACTCGGCTAACCACCCGGCCCCCTGAACCCCCACTAGATGCCTCTGCGGATGCCTCTTCCACCAGCTCCACCACCCAATCCCGCTCCTCGACCTCTATCCTCCAAGTAATCTCCCTCAGCAGCCACCCCTACTCCCGAGAAACACAGTGCATCCTCTACAGCGCTGACACAGAACATTGCTCGTAGTTGAAGTGGCATGCCTCACACACAGCTGTGTCCCAGCAAGATGAGGGGCCTGGGACCTCAAACAGACAAGGGACCTGTCACCAGGTGCAGTGCTTGCACTGCGCCGAAATCAGCAAAGAGACCTGGAGCATGAGACCACTCACCGGTCTATTGCTCACACACTAGGTGTGAGCAGGCAGACCCCGGAGCCTTTCCAGGGCCTCCCTAAACTGCTCTTGGGTGATGGCCGCCCACACAATGCAACAACTCTCTGGGACTTCAGAAACGGCCTCTATTGCCATCCCGAAACAATGGAAACAAGGGGCGGACAGCCTAAGATGGGGAGGGGGTTGCGGACAAGGGACAGTTTTCTGTGCAAAGGTGGGCACAGGGCGACTTGGTTGGGGCTCCAGGGGGACACCGGGGCCTGCATTGGGAGCAGGCTCCGGGGGCTGGCTGGGACCTGCCTCCAGAGCAAAATTATAGCATAGTTCTGGAAAAGGAAGGTCAGTCAGAGTAAATGGTCAATGCAGCAACACTCATGTTGAACAAGCACAGCCACATGTGCTTGGTATCGCATATCTCAGGCCTCCCACACGACCAGGGGGGCCATTTCATTAGTTGCTGGAGGCATTGGGGAGTGCATTGGTGTGCACGACATGATTGAGCTAATAGTAAAATTTTTTTTCAATATGTAGCAGGTCAGGTGCTAGATCCCATGATTGGACCCCAGATCGAACCACCGGTTATGTGTGCCTTGGAGGGTCTTGGCGCTGAGGGGGGGGTGATGTCACAACCCCTTCTAGAGTCCCCTAGAACAACTCCGGAATCCCACCTGGGACCCTCTCCACAATATGCCCTGCCCCCACAACTACCAACGCTGCCATTAACTCGCATTACAACTGCCATCAGCCAACTCCCTGGGAACCCTGCTTCATGGACCCTGGGATCAACCACCATCAACCGCCAGATCATGCTACCCACCTCTGGCCATCATGCATCACAATCCCCCCGCACCAATTGATCATGCACCCCACATGCGCAATCCCAGTATACAGTCCCGGCCCGCTACTTAATGCCTTTTGGAAACCATCCCAGACACTCCAAAACCCCAAGACCCGACCCTGTAGTACTTATAGCATAGTTCACCACTGTATTCATTAGTCTTGATATTACCCGAATTGTTGTGTGCCCTTTGTTTGACTGGTACACATTGACTGGCATGCTTTGACTGGCACACTGGAATAATTGCATGCTCTAAGTTTAGTATGCACTTCGCGACTCTTAATTTGCTAACTGGGTCTCGTCTTAGAACCTCCAGTTCCAACTCAACCCCCGCCAATTCTCAACCTTCACAAAACACCTGAAACCCCTAGATCAAGTTCCATTTCTCCGGGATCACCCTCTCTGTCCACGTCTTGAACCCTAGAGCCTTAACCCCAGAGTTCCAGACACCCAGGTATTCATAGATCAAGTCTGCCTCGTAAGGGTGTTGCTTTCCTGGAAAGCCCCCAAATCAGCGGAACCTGACAGCAGAGAGAAATCCAAAGATGTAGTAATAAAGGTAAAATAGATACAAGTGATAAAGTGCTAATCTGGCAGAGAAAAATCCAAAGAGAACAAGTTTAAGGATTCACTCTGCCCTTTGATAGAAAATGTTCTGAGGTTGAGTCATGTGACTGTCACAGCGTGACATTGTTACGCTGATGTCATGCTGTGTGACTAATGTGACTAATGTCATGGTCACATTACAGTGATTCATTTCTTATAGTCTGGTATTAGCTCCCAACCAATGAAGAAGTTGGTTCCCATAGTCCAGCTAGTGAGGAGTTTGACAAAAGCACTTGATGGTGGGTGAATTAGAGTGAAAAAGCCTAAAAGTTGGAAGGAAACATGGGGTAAGGGACCTCCAAATGGGTGGTTCCCTGATAAGAGCTCAGATTACAATTAAGCATACTCTAGAATTATTACAAAAGGTTGCTAAGTTGCTCCTGTTTTTTATTGCTTTATTACTGCCATTTGAGTAGCACTTTGTTTCTATACACTAGAACTACACTAGTAACTTTTGTTACTGACCTGCTGAGTTTCTGGAAATTGCTTAGTACTCTCACTAACAAGTCTAAATGCTAACCCTCATTACCATTACTAGCATCATCAATACTACTATTGTTCAGCCTAAAGATATTTTATCCTACAGGCTGTCACAACCACCCTCCAGAGTCCCCTGGAACAGCCCTGGAACCCCATCTGGGACCCTCTTTCATCAACCCCACAATGTGCCCTGCCCCCATATGCATCACAACTACCATTAGCCAAACCCCTCAGGAACCCTGCATTATAAATCCCAGGATTGACTGCCATCAATGATTGAATCATGCAACCTGCTTCTGGCCATCATGCATCACAGCTCCCTCTGTGCCAATTGATTGCATGCCCCACATGCATGATTTAAGTATATAGTTCCTGCCCACTACTCAATACCTCCCAGAACCCATTCCAGACACCTCAGAACCCTGAGACCTGACTCCATAGTACTTATAGCATAGTTTCCTATTGTATTTGCTAGTCTTGATATTAACTTGAATTGTTGCATGCCCTCTTGCTTGACTAGTATGCATTGACTAGTACTTGGTATGCATTTCACAACTCATAATTTGTTAACCAGGTCTTGTCTTAGAATCTCCAGTTCCAACTTGACTCCCTCCAATCCCCAGCCTCTACAAAACACCCAAAGCCCTGGGTCAAGTTCCATTCCCCAGAACTACTCTCTGTCCATGTCTTAAACCCTGGAGCCTTAGCTCCAGAGCTCCAGACACCCAAGTATCTGCAAATCAAGTCTGCCTTATAAGGGCATTGCTTTCCTGAAAAGCCCCCAACTCAGTGGAACCTGATATAATATCAAAACTTCCTCCTTACACCATTTTTGATGGCTATGTATACTCATGCCTACTACCCCATGGACTACCAGACCAACCCTTACAGGCATCTAGTCCCTGATCACTACTCTGCACAGACCCCTTGCCTTGCTTACCCACCCCTCCCATATAAACCCCAATATCTCCACTGTCACTGGGCCCCTAACCCATTCCTCTATGATCTGGGGCCCTTGGTCAGCCAGGCCCTTCCACCCAACCTAGCCATGGCATGACCTGTGGAGGTCTCTTCATACCAGAGCATTCTTGAAGGCCTGCTAAAGACTCTATTAGTTTCCAGTGGACCTTGCTTAGTACCCTCCAGTGAGGGCCCCTTTGCACCCACCCCCTATTATGGTTACCAGCACCCTGCCCCTCAACTCCAGAGACCTCCCAACTATGACTACCCCCTTTGACACTATCTGACCACCACCCCACCTACTAGGACTCCTTCTTTGCCCATAGAACAATAACACCTCAAGGAGTATGAATAGCAATAGGACAAAGTACTATGCTCACTTAAGATTTCACTAGAGAACTTTACAAAGTGGGCAAGGGCACTACTCACAGATTTTGAATATGACAATTTTGTAGGCACTCTGAAGGAATGAGCCCATTGCTTGGTCAAATTCAGGAATTGCCTCACATGAGGAGAACTCCTGAAGCAGACTATGATAAAGTATAAATGCAACATAATCTTCTGCAAAGAGTTGCAACAACTGCTCGACAAAGTCCATGCATTCCCCTCCCCTTTACTTCTCAATGACCCCACAGATCCAGGTTACTCAATTCACATCTGATGAAAACCCCCAGAACTAGCTCTAGCAGCCCTCATAGTCCCCACTCTAGAGTAATAACAATGAGAAGAATGACAAAATGCCTTAGCCATACTGCAGTTCCTCAATCCAGTGGGAGGACTATTTGATTAGCCTACCAGCCACATAGTATGCTTGTTGACTCACCATAGGGCTAACTCTGTCCCTAGCACTTTCAAGACCTAGGGACAGCCCCAGAAACCCCTAGAACTGCTCCTGCGAATAGACAATGTCTAATCCCTACCCCTAGCAAACTCCAGTAGACCCCAGGCAGATACTACTAGCACAAATGACATGCTGTGCTACATCAATGAGCTCACGCACAGCAACAACAAACAATCTCCCATGTCTGTGCCCATGACTGTCCTGGCACAGCCCCCCATGTCCATTCCAGCCCCTCTGGAACCCAGCTTCCATTGCAATCCACCACCTCACTTTAACCTACAGAATCCCTCATGACTTCTAATGCAAGCACAACCCTCCTGGATTAAATGGCCTCTATGCAACCCAGCACTCAACCCAGCATCTAGCCCTCCCCAAACTGACTTAACACCACCAAACACCCATTGACCACCTCTGCCACTCTCTGTGTAAAGACCCAGGCCTCTCCCTAGTCAGAACAAACCCCTCTGGAATAATGGGCCTCCTGGGCATGGACTTCCAGATGAGCTGCCTGGAGGAGGCCCTCCAGGCAGGTGGGGTCCTGCCCTCAGTGCCTTTTCCCTACAAGGAGGAAGAAATAACCATTATTACTACTATTACAATGCTAGCCCCCCTTTCTACAATGGCACTAGACCCGAAGATATTTGCAATGCCCTTGCCTGCAAAGGGTGTTTAGACATTTAAAAACCCAATGCATTCATGGACCAGGACCCCCAAAAATGGCATATATTCCTCACTCAATGTCTTAATATGTTTTAGGCAAAGCCACTCACTTTCCAGGTTGACAGCTCTCAGGTGGCCTTTGCTGCTTTATACCTCCAGAAGATCACCTTTGACTATTACACAGCCCTCATCCAATTTGACTCCAACAACCTGGCACTCTCTCACTGGTAAGCCTTCATCAACAAGTTCTCCAGGAAGTTTGGGATCTATAATACTGTGGTCAAAGCCAAAGACAACTTCTTTAATCTCTAGATGCACTTCAAAGAGTGCTTCACCATCTTCATCATACATTTTGAGAAGGAAGCTTACAAGATAGATTGGAATTACAGTGCCCTTCAATATGCCCTCCGCCATGCACTGCCACAATGTATTAAGGACATTCTCTGACTTGCCCTAAAACAACTCTCCTATGATAAATACAAGGCCCTCATCATGCAAATTGACCAACAATATTGGGAAGACTGCAGCAAATATACAAACTCCCAAGCCCCTTAAAACTCCAGGGGAGGACCCTTATGGCCCTCTGGCAAAAACCCCAATCCCCAAATCTGAAGCAATGACTCCCCTGCATTCCCTAGCAGCCAACCCCTGGTAAGTCATGGTCTACCCAATACTAACTCTGGCAGCAGCACTCACCCCCAGGCCCAACTCAATGCTGCTATGGCCACTAATGACCTGAGTGACATGCCGAGCCTCAAGGAACCCTCAGAAGACTCTGAGAATCCCAACTACATTGACAAATGGAATAAAGAAGCCCTCTGGGCTAACTAACCCCCAAAAAAAGAGTTGACCCTGGATCAAAGTTCTGAAGGATGTGTAGGAACAATGGAGAAGGGAGGGAGTTTGCATACTCTGTAGTGAAAAAGACTACTTCATCTCTAAGTGTTCCCAATAACAGGTTATGAGATGCACCATCTGGACCTTCAAAGGAGAGAACACCATTTACGAATATTTGAAAAATGACCCAGTAATTTAGACTCAGAAGATGCCCTAAATTGCAGAATCAACTCCAATATCTTCTCTGCCCTGGTCTTATATCTTTGTTCCATGACACTCGCACAGGACACCCTTATGGCTTACCTACCCTCCCACTCTTCACACTCCCTCCTCCTTAAAACCTGCCTCACCCCCTCCAGAATCCTCCTCAACACCCTCATTGATAGTGGTGCTATAGACAACTTCATTGATGAAGCATGGTTTACTCTTGCTCCGGAACCTGCTCAATGACTCCCAGTCCCAGTGCGGCTCTGCCCCTTTAATGGGGATGCCTCTACAGTGGAAAACATCACTTACTTCATGCATATGCCTATTACTTTTGCCAATGGACAGACTCACACCCTTTGGATGTTGATTACTAAACTCCACCCCTCTGCACCCCTAGTCTTAGGGCTTCTGTAGCTCCGAGACACCAACTCTCACATCAACTGGCAACATCTCACCCTCCACCTGACCTAAGAGCTGATGCCCAATGACTAGCAGCTCCTTTTTAGTATTTCTCACTCTCTGGAACTAACCCCAAAGAACTCCCTGGATGGGCCCCCACCACCTCCTAGGCTCCAGTCTTGCTCATTCTGATCCTTCATCCTCAATGCTAGATTGGACAACACCCTAGAACTGATATTAGTCCTCATCGACAGCAGAGCTACCAAAGTCTTCATTAGTAATGCCCTTGACCTTCCTCACAACTCCCTCAACTAACCCCTTAGCTTGCAATGCCTTGATGGTGCTTTCTCCTCCTCTGGCCCCATCTTTAGGTCTTACTCAGGACACATAACCCTGGATAATGGTTACAAGTTCACCTTCAACTTCTTAATTACACAACTCTATGAGTCAATCTCAATGGTGCTGAGACTACTCTGGCTATGTAACACAAATCCCGACATTGATTGGAGAATGCTCACAATGACCTTTCTAGGACCTGAAGATCACTCCTTGACTGCTGTGCACTTCCAGGCCTTGGGAAGTGACCTGGTGCCCCATACTCCTGAGGTGGCAGTTGCACCTCCTAGCCATATGCTGCTAATGCCCACCCAAACTCACAAGGCCCCTGCTTGACCCCAAACATTCTTCAGAACAAATACAAAGGGCCAAACTATTCAGGCTGGTTCCAGACACATGTCAAACCCACTTCAGCCAATGCATCCATGACTTCAATAGACCCAAACACACTTGACATTAGGGTCATTGGAGTTACCCCCTTCACCTGCCTCATGAAGGACAGAATCTCCACATTTCAGCTACATGCCTTGCCATCTCTCTCAGAAAAACACCTATGAGGGGACATTATTTCCCCAGAAAAGAAAACCAAGGAACAGATCCTCTAAGAAGTAGTTCTCTCAGAGTATCATGAGTTTGCTGATATATTTTCCAAAGGCAATGCTAAGGAGATTCCTCCTTACCACCCCTATGACTATACAATTGATTTCAAGGAAGGAGCTACCCCCCCCTTTAGCAAGGTCTACAACATGTTGGAAGTTGAGCTCTGGGCCCTCAAGGATTACCTTGATGAAATGCTTGGGAAGGGATTCATTTGACTCTCTGCTTCCACTGCCAAAGCCCCAATTTTATTCACTAAGAAGAAGAACAGTTCTCTCCAACTCTGCATCAACTACTGGAGACTCAATAAGATCACTAAGAAGAACTGTTACTCACTTCTGCTCATTGGCAATCTGGTCAACCAACTCCACAGCACTAAGGTTTACACAAAAATCAACCTCTGCTCCAGCTACAACAACATCTGCATTACCCCAGGACATGAGTGGAAAACTGTGTTCCACATGTGGTACAGTCTGTTTGAATACCTTGTAATGCCCTTCAGAATGACTAACTCTTCTGCCACATTCCAATACTTTATGAATGACATCTTCCATGACATGAGTGACATCTTCATGATCATCTACTTGGATGACATCCTTATCTACTCTGACTCAAGGGAGGACCACCAGCAGCATGTCTGGCAGGTCCTTAGATGCCTCCAGGAGTACAACCTCCATGCCAAACCTGAGAAGTGTTCATTCCACATGGAAGAAGTTGAGTATCTCAGCATCATCATATCCCTGAATGGCATTCATATGGATTCCCACAAGTCGAGGCCATTGTTAACTGGCCACAACCCTGGAACATCAAGAAAGTACAATCCTTCTTGAGTTTTGCTAATTTCTACTGGAAGTTTATAAACAACTACTCCGGTATTACAAAACCCCTCAACTGGCTCACATGCAAGGACATTGTATGGAACTGGAACAGTAGGTGCCAGAGCATCTTTAACCTGCTCAAGGAGGCCTTCACCACTGCCCCTGTACTCTGGCACTATGACCCCACTCTCCTAATCATCCTAGAATGTGATGCTTCTGACTACATCATTGCCAGAATTCTCTTATAGATAGAAGCCAATGGTAGAGAGCCCTGGCCAGTCACCTTCTACACTTGGTCCATGATCAATGCTGAGCTCAACTACAATATCTACAACAAGGAGCTCCTTGCCATTGTCAAAGCCTTCAAACAATGGTGAGCCTACCTCAAGGGAGCCCAGCACCGAATTTAGGTCTACTTGGATCACAACAACCTGCAGTACTTCACCACAACTAAGCAACTCAGCCAATGGTAGGCCCAATGGTCTGAAATCCTCTTGGAGTATGACTTTACAATCTAGTACCAACCAGGACAACTTAGAGCTAAACCCAATGCCTTCATCTGACAACTGAATGTCTACTCCAAGAAGTTATTTAAGGTAGAATGCAATGTGTTCAATCATCATGTGGTGATTCCCCCCAAATATTTGAATGTCATACTGATTTTAAATGATGAAGGAATCCTGAGCTAGATATGCTGCACCCCCTGAGACAAGTATTTCACCAACCATGACCCTCACAACCCCCCCAGTGGAACTGACTAGGATCCTGCTTTTTCTTTGTTCCCCAATAAAAAACTCCTCCTCTGAGACAGCCACATCTATGTCCTGGATCACACCCAACTCCACTATGATGTTCTCTGCCAACACTATAATCATAAGTTCCAGGGACACCCTGGGATATATAAGACCCTCCAGCTTATCTCCCAGGCTTACTTTTGGCCAGGGTTGAAGAAGGATGTAACTCATTACATCTGATCATGCAAACTCTGCCTCTAGGCCAAGGTCCCCTGATACTAACCCTATGGGCTCCTGAAACCCCTGCCAGTCAGATGATGCCCCTGGTCCTCCATATCTCTGGATTATATCATCAAACTCCTGGAATCAGAAGAGTTTGATGCCATCTTTGTTGTTATGTGCAGGCTGACCAAATAAGGCATCTTCCTACTCTGCCACACCACAGACACCACCCTGAACTTCATCTGGCTATTTCTAGAGCATGTCTTCACTAAACACAGGCTTCCAAACAACATTGTCTTTGACTGGGGCCCACTCTTCATGTCTAAATTCTGGATATCCCTATGCAAAGCCCTTAAAGTAAAAGCTAGTCTCTCTACTATCTACTACCCCAAAACCAATGGTCAAACCAAACAAGTCAACCAGTCTCTCAAGTAGTATTTCTGGCTATACATCAACTACCTGCAATATAACTGGTGCACTGAGCTCCCTCTGGCTAAATTCACCTACAACAATATGCTGCACTCTGCCACCAGGATGTCTCCCTTCTTTGCAAACAAAGGATATCACCCCCAACTGACATTCTTGCTCTGGGACATCCTATTACATGCCACTCACGAGGTCACTCAGGATCTTTAGTCCCTTCATGCATTCCTCTGGGAGGAAATTGACACTGCAAACTAAGCTTATGCAAAACATGCTAACTGAAAATGGGAAGACACCCCTGACTGAGTCCCCAGGACAAAGGTATAGTTAGATTGATGCTACCTCTGCACCCATCAGCCCTCCTCAAAGCTTGATCACAAGCACCTTGGCCCATTCAAGGTCTTGAAGAAAGTCTCATCCCATGCCTACAAGATCAAGCTCCCCCTGGAACTTAAAGGTCTGCACCCAGTGTTCCACATCTGCCTCCTGGAGTGACACTCCCCAGACTCCTTTTCCAAGCAATGCTCCAAACCCCCTTCCCTAGTCAAGATCAAGAATGAGTACCACTATGAGGTTAAAGACATTCTTGACTCCCAGAACATTTGTAGATGACTCCACTTCTTTGTATGATGGCAGGAATATGGCCCAGAGGATGACACTTGGGAACCATGCCAAAACTTTGAAGGTGCCTTTGATAAACTTTGGAACTTCTAGCAATGGCACCCAGGAAATGACTCTCCTGTGTGCAGGACTTACAGATGGCAGTAGTGGGCATAACCCCCACCTCTGGGCTGAGTAGGAATTCAACTCCCATATATACCTTTTATTCCCCCTCTCTAAAAAATCTTACTCCCTTTTAGTCCTCTTTTACAATAGTGCCCTGGAATTTAGGCAAGGTGCTTTTTCTAGTTTTTCTGCTACCTTACTTATACTATTTTTCAACTCCAAGGGACCAATTATATATATCTTATATATACATTAATCTACAGACAGTAGCAAGAAAACAGGGGCCCTTAGAGCTAGAACTCCAAATTACCCTCACCTTTTCCTCCTTTGGCTAGCCCCAGAAACCCTCCCCCACCCCCCCCCCAGACTGTACTCCCATTATATCTCCTTAGCCAGCTGATCCCAAGATGGAAGCTGTTTGCCCTCATCCAGGATTTGCTCAAACCACAATCCCAGGGCCAGGATATTCCTCTGGTGGTGAGCTATCACCAGCCTCCCCAGCAGGTCCAGATCCCACTCCACTTCAGAATTCCTCACCTCCATTTGCAACACCTCCTACAGGGACAAGAGTGCCATAGCAGCCCTATCCAGGAGCAGGTGATGCTCCCAAGCCTAACCTGGGAATATTAGTATTGACCTAACCACAAAAAGGAAACACTTACTTAGGGAGGCCATATGCCTAATTATCATATCCTGATACAGGGCCTTGATTAGCTTTAGACTCAATGAACCCTGCTCCGGGAGCCCCTTCTGAACCTTGACTTCTTCCTGGGCCACCCTTGCCTCCTCTAGCTCCCAGACAGCCACTTTGTAGTCTTCCTCCAGCCTCCTCTGGCACACTGCCTCCTTCTTTGCCCCCTCCTCACACTCCTCTCTCTCCCAGTTGCCCTGCCCCAAATGCTTCTGCCAAGCCCTCACCTCAACATCTAGCAGCTATCTAGATAAGGGGAAAAAGGTCGCCAGAGAGAGGCACACTAGCAAAGCTGGGGACGGAGTCTCCATAGGCAGGTGCACCCTCTTAGAAGGCCCTGGGGAGGGACTGAGTGACACTTGCCTCTTCCCTTTGTCTAAGCGCCTCCCATGACCCTTGTGACTGCTAGTTCTGGCTTGAGTTGCCTAATAGGTGATCAAAACCACAGAATGACTCTAACCCCCCATCCAAATGGCCCTCCAACTCTCCAATCCTCCAACCCCCCACCAGATGCCTCTGCAGGTGCCTCCCTCACTAGCTCCATTACCCAGTCCTGCTCCTTGACCCCCATCCTCCAGGTAATTCTCTCCAGTGGCCACTCCTACTCCTCAGAGATGCAATGTGCCCTCCACAGCACTGACACAAAATACTGCTCATAGTTGAGGTGGCATGCCTCACACACAGCCATGTCCCAGTGGGACAAGGGGTCCAGGACCTCAAACAGGCAGGGGACCTGTTATCAAGTGCAATGCAAGCACTACACTGAAATCAGCAAAGAAACCAGAGGTAGGAGATCACTCACCAGTCCATTGCTCATACACCAGGCATAGGCAGGCAGACTCCAAAGCCTCTCCAGGGCCTCCCTGAACAGCTCTTGCATTATATTTGCTCACACAATATGTTGACTCTCTGGAACCTCTGAAACAGCCCCTATCACCATCTCAGAATGACAAAAATGGGAGGCAAACAGCCTAGGGCAGGGAGGGGGTTGTAAATAAAAAGGGGGGACAGTCTTCCATGCAAAGATGGGTGTGGGACAATTTGGGTGGGACTCTGGAAGAACACCAGGGCCTGCATTGGGAGCTGGCTGAGACCCACCTTCAGGGCAGGATTATTGCATTGTTCTAAAAAAGGAAGGTCAGTTATAGCAAATGGACAATGCGATGACACTCATGTTGGGCAAGCACTGCCACACATGTGCAGTATCACATGTCTCAGGCCTTCCACGTAATCAAAGGGGCCACTTCATTTGTGGGCAGGGGCATCAGGGAATATGTTGGTATATGCGACATAGTTGAGTTGATAGTAAAATTTTTTCAATATGTGGCAGGTCAGGTGCCAGATTCCACGATTGGACCTCAGTCCAAGCCACCAGTTATATGTACCTTAGAGAGTTTTGGCGTTAAGGGGGGGGTGATGTCACAATTCCCCTCCAGAGTCCCCCAAAATAGCTCCAGAACCCCATCCAGAACCCTCTTTCATCAACCCCACAATGTGCCCCACCTCCACATGCATTACAACCACCATCAGCCAACCCCCCTGGGAACCCTGCATCATGGATCCTGGGATTGACCACCATCAATGATTGGATTATGCAACCTGCTTCTGGCCATCATGCATCACAGCTCCCTCCATGCCAATTGATCACATGCCCCACATGCACGATCCAAGTATACAGTCCCTGCCCGCTACTCAATGCCTCCCAGAACCCATCCCAGACACTCTGAAACCCCAAGACCCAACCCCATAGTACTTATAGCATAATTCCCCATTGTATTCGCTAGTTTTGATATTAACTTGAATTGTTGCATGCTCTCTTGCTTGACTGGTATGCATTAACTGGTATGCTTTGATTGGCATGCCAAAATAATTGCATGCTCTAAGTTTGGTATGCATTTTGTGACTCATAATTTGTTAACTGGGTCTCGTCTTAGAACATCCAATTTCAACTCAACCTCCTCCAACCCCCAGCCTCTACAAAACACCCAAAGCCCTGGATCAAGTTCCATTCCCTGGGACCACCCCCTGTCCATGTCTTGAACCCCAGAGCCTTAGCCCTGGAGCTCCAGACACCTGAGTATCCACAGATCAAGTCTACCTTATAAGGGCATTGCTTTCCCAGAAAGCCCCTGACTCAGCAGAACCTGACACAGGCTGCCTATATATATACTATATCAGTGGCTGTGCTATTACTAATCTGTTTACTAATTGAGCCCTGCTATGTAAAGGAGTATGACTAACAATAATCAATGCTGAGTAAGGTCCATATGCATTTGACTCATCAAGGCTAATACTAAGAGATAGAAGGAAAAAGGGTGGGCCAAGCAGCCAGTTGATCAGCTAGAAATAGGTATATTGTTGGACCAAGCTTGGAATAGAGTTGGATGTAGTTCAGTGATCAGTCCCCTAACAGGTGGAGATGTAAATCTGAGAAGCAGAGGGCTGAGGTGCCAGCATACTAGTAAATGTAAAGAATAAAGAAAATAATTAAAATATAGAATACAAGTTTCACTAGCAACTCTGCCATTGAATAATGTAAGACCTGCCTCTAGAAAAGGCAAATCAACAGTAAAAGAGATCTTTGACTCCAACCCTATCTCCCACTGGGGCTAGCTGGCACACACATAGCCCTTTTTACTTTGGAAACAGTTAGAAAGTAAATACCTAATTTCCTAATTTTTTCTAAGATGACCTGTTACATCTTTTATTCTAGGAAAAAAATGATTCAGAAACTGGTAACAGATTTCCTCATCACTTTTCCTAGGGAAAACAGGTTTGGCCGCCAGCAGTGAGTTCAGTAAGATACATTGATCACGAATCTGTCACATGTCACGAGGGAAAACCACAGCATAAGGGTATTACACAAGAAGCTGACGCATGGTACTGGTTAACTTGAACAGCTTCGTCCTTCGCCTAGTCGTACAATTCATTGCGCCCGAAGTTATTCACCTGAAACTCGAGCCCACTTGCCGAAGAAGTCCGAGGGTACTTTACGGTCGCCAGCACTACTACGCCACATCGTACGGTGCAACTGGAAATGCGCCTAAGATTAAGCTTGTTGAAGGGATATGGGAATCACTTCGACGCTTGAGGTCGTCAGAGTCGACAAAGGTGGCGTTTGAGCACGAGAAATCTGGGCGATGCTCGGAGAAGAATTGGATGTTTCGCTGGCTACAGCGGAATTCAGAAGAGAAATCTCGAGCCTCAGTACCTGCAATTCCAACTCATATTTATCAATAAGCTGTTCCTTTTCAGCATCTAGAGCAGCTATTCGCTGTTTAAGCTGCTCGATCATCTCTCGATCATGCTGGAGCCTATGGGTTAGCTGCCCAAGGACCTCGTGTAACCGTCCCGCGTTCATTACCCCGTAATCGCGTGCCTCAAGCTGAGCGAGAACCGCAGCCCAGCCTGCCTCAAACCTAAGAGAATTATCTTCGCTAGAAAACATGATACCAACATCACGTAGTGCATTCTGCATCTCCTCCAAGTGCTGCTTTGCAGATGCTTCTTCAACTTCGGAAGTTTGCTTAAACACATGCCCTGCTTCGACCTGACGCTGACCAGACTGTGGACCAACAGTAGGCACATGAGTATGAAGTGTGTGCTGGTATCGTGCAAGCAAAGCCTGTGTGGCAAGCAATTTATGATGAATATCACTGTGACGCCCCCGCTCCGTGACGATGGCTGCGTTAGCGTTTTCCCGATAGGCGGCAAACTGTTGCTCTAACTGAAGGTGGTGCTGATGAGAAGCTCTAGCCACGGCTTCACGCTCCGACACGATGAGGCCAACGAGAGCATCGGCAGCTGCTTGTATGGCAGCGCCGGGCGGTGCCACGATAGCATGGACTTGATCGTTCGAAGGTACAACGTCCATACTTGTACTTGTATGTTCAATGGTACTTTTGGATGAAGGATGCATTACAAATACAGTTTTACATACACAGAACCAAACACCTCTTCATTGCTCACCATAATGGCAACGGCACTTGCTGCGTACGTCTTCACCTCTAAATAATAGTTCACACCTGAAAGTGCCTCAAGATTACTACCAAAACCTAGCCATAGTCCCTTACTTCCCGATGATGATGAAGTTGGTGTACCCCACCAAGGGGTCACTTTGTTGCCAAGACGGCCACCATATGGCCAACGGAAAGATTGGAAGCCAAGTACACCAGAAGATTTCGGTGAACAATCATTGTCGTACCTCCGATTGAAAATGAGCTCATGTTTTGTCCACAGGTGATGGTGGCGCGTTTCCTGAATGTCATGTAGCCCAATATCCATTAGACATTGGTCGGAAAAAGGTAAGACGACGAGGTTGATCTGGTGATCATATTCATTTGCTTCATGTAGGGCTCCTCAGGAAATACGCTTGCTCTCCAAGTTGATAGCGAGGGCAATGTACGCTATGATGCAATCGCTCATCAAGGACAACGGCCGGACAAAATCATCCAGTCTCAATTTAAGGATCTTGTACCTCTCTTCCACAGAAGAGATCTCAATGAAAATGACCAAAATATGGAACGACCCTCCGAGGAAGAAGTTCAAGCTACCGCAGACAAGACACGTGCAGCTCTTGAAAAACTTGTTAACGGTAAAATCAAAGCCGCACAGCCGAAAAGTATACCAGATGCCCAAGGGAAGACGACTTTCATTCGGTACACCCCTGGTCAGCAGAATGGTCAAGCAGGACTGCAACAAAGGATCATCAAGATGACAGAAGTCGTAGAAGACCCGCTGGAACCGCCACGATTTAAACATAAGAAAATTCCAAGAGGCCCTCCTAGTCCACCTCCACCAGTGCTCAGGAGTCCTCCCAGGAAAGCTACGCCACAAGAGCAGAAAGAATGGATGATACCACCATGTATCTCCAATTGGAAAAATAACAAAGGTTTCACCATACCGCTTGACAAGCGGCTTGCTGCTGATGGTCGGGGTCTTCAAGATGTAAGTGGTCATTGACATCAGAGGCGACGTAAAGTGCCTAAAAAGCAATATATAGATTCACATTAACGACAATTTCGCTAAATTCTCAGAAGCTCTATTTGTTGCTGACCGACATGCTCGTGAAGAAGTTCGGCAGCGAGCTCTCATGCAACAGAAACTTGCCCAAAAGGAGAAGGAGGTAAAGGAGGAAAATCTTCGTATGTTGGCTCAACGAGCACGAGAAGAGCGAGGCAATGCACTTAAACCAACAGCTGTAAGCCAAGCTGCGATGAAATCGACACTCGCGGATTATGGCAGCGACAATAGCAGCGGATCCGAGACGGAAGGTAGCGAAGAGGACGAGGAGGCTCGCAAGATTCGTGACCAAATGAGGCAAGAGAAACGCAGAGAGCGCGAGCGAGAATTACGGATGAACAATATGGGTGCTGAGCAGCGTGCAAAACAGCTTGCTCGGCAGCAAAATCGCGATATATCGGAGAAAGTGGCTCTTGGGCTTGCGAAGCCCACACTTTCAAAAGAGTCTATGCTCGACTCGCGGTTGTTCAATCAGGAATCACTATCCGGAAGCTTTGCAGACGACGACGCCTATAATCTGTATGATAAACCTTTGTTTCATGGCTCGACTGCCGCTGCCGCTATCTACAAAGCGCGAGGTAATATTACAGAAGGTAATGACGATTCATTTGGCGGTGGGACTGAAGAGGGCATCGGCAAGGCGTTGGGCAACGACAGATTTGGATTGGGACAGGTTCGCGTTGGTTTCGAGGGAGCATCAGAGCAAGAAGTGCGGGAAGGACCCGTGCAATTTGAGAAGGATACGAATGATGTATTTGGTCTGAATCAGTTTCTTGACGAGGCAAAGACGGGAAAGAAGCGCGGATTGGATTTGCAAACGTGAGTCTACTGAAAATGTTGTTATTGTGATTCTCAAGCTGCCTCGCAGTAGCGGTGCACGCAAGCGCCAACAGTTGGAAAAGGCGACAGAGGGTGAGTAGGTGATGGGTGATTTCCTGATTTGTACATTTGCATCCATAAATTACTGTTAATATCGGAGTTTGCCGAGTAAATTTCGATTTGCTCTTTGGACTTGACTCATGCCTCATGAGTACTCCAAATGTCATAACGTCTGTAAATGAGGTCAAATCGCCCTCGGGATTTCGTATGGTGCTTCGGTATACTGGGATCCCTGTCTCGTGGCTCGACAAACGCCCTAGGTTGCCTTCCCGAAATTGGCTCATTTTTCTCTCTGTCACGTCCTCGATAGCAAGCTATTTCATCTACGACCGAAGAGAATGCAGACGCATAAAGCAACATTACATTGAGCTTGTAAAAGAACAGGCGGATGCACCCGTAGATGCTTTAGCATGGCCACGTAAAGTCACGGTGTACGGTGCGAAATGGCCTGGGGACGAGGACTACCAACAAGCTACGAAATACTTCCGCAAATACGTAAAGGTCAGTTGACTACTGCAAAATTGTTGATTCTGCGTGTTTGACGTATCGTACCAGCCTATTTTGGTTGCGGCTGCAGTGGATTACGAGCTTATCTCAGGAAAACGTTTTGGAGATGTAGCAGATCGCGTAGCTGAGGATATTCGCAAGCGCAGGCGCGTTGATCTCGGACTAGACCCTGTCCCTGAGATTGCGAAGGCATTACCGACGTATAAATCCCCAAAGGAGGTCGCACAGCACACGCTTCAGGGTGGCGTCGTTATTGTCGGGCGTCCGACATTGAAAGAATTCATGGCTGGTCTCAGAAGAGGATGGACAGATCCGCTGGACAACGTGGACAATGAAGAGGTGTTAGCCTGCGAACTTCAGTCAGATGGCCACTTCGATGAGCCCGATGTTTCAAGCGAAGACCCGTCAGAATTGCACCATAAATCGAGCATGCCGGGTGTTCCGTCCCCTGTCTTCTCGCCTCTCCAAACTCGACCGCCTTCTTTGCCTGGTAGTAAATCGACATCCTCTATCCCAGACGCGATGAATGTGCCGCCTCTCGCTATTCCACCTCTACCACCACTCCTGCTCGTACCGTTTACCAACCACATTGGCATCTCCCAAATACCTATAATGATCTGGGAGTGGTTCAATCAGCGGCGCAGGGTTCAAGCTGGTGCCGAAGCAGGTTATCGCCTCGTCATGAATTGCTCCCGTCCAATCAATTATCCAACTGAGGAGCCCAAAACCGTGTTCGCCGATATAACTCGAATGACTATATCACAAGGTGACCTCGATTTCGAGAAGGAAGTCGAATGGTGGTACAAAAGTTCCTTAAGCAAATTCACATCAGAGATTGAAAAGGCGCGCAACACATACTATGACAATCTATATACCAAGCTCGCCACCGCACGAGACCTCGCGAGAGGCGTACGTGAAGCTACAAAAGAGGAGTTGAACAATCCACCTCCGACAGAAGTTGAGCTCAGAGCCGAGAGGTTGAAAAAGGAACTCCGTTGGCGTCATGATGTGGCTGGATGGGACATTATCAAACCTCAGCAGAAGGTTGTCTGGGATAATCGTTTTAGGGATGCACTAAGGATATTTACTGATTAAAACGAGGCGCTATAGAGTCATAGTCTACTCTATTTCCCAATGGTCCAAACGTCCCTTTTGGTTGAGTTCTACAAGATTTCAACAGCTCCACTATTCAACCACTCATCCAATTGTGCAAAATCATCGACGCCCTTTTCTTTTTCGTAAGTACTATTACTATCTCTCGATAGTGCAGCTCCCTCCTGGGGTCGCGAGAGATTGAACGAGTCCGAAACTACCATTATATCTGGATTAGAGAGGTCACGATCCAAATAAGTGGAGGTTATGAAGGAATTGTCGTCGTCGAAAGAACAGAGCCGATCGTGCACGTTGAGAGGTTCTTCACAGCTCAAGTCTCTTTCAAGCTCGTCGACATCATCAGGCAGAAACAAGGATCCGCGTTTTTTCTCAATGCTATTCGTGTCCTTCAAACGTTGCTGCGAAAGAGTAGACTTCTGTTAATGACAAGATTGAGTATTCATCCAAGGTTTATATGCCGAGCTTACATTGGCCTCATGACATCTGGACTGGTGTACAAGCCTTTTGCTTCGGATTCGCTTGTTCGAAGCCTTTGGCTCTATCGCCTTTTTTCGTTTGTTGGAAGAAACCAAGGTCCTTCGATCGCTTACTTCATTTTCCCTGCATCCACTGACTATCGTCTCGAGTTCGTCATCAAAAGGGACACCGACAAGAGAATTGATATTCGACTTTGCGCAACTACTGTTTGAGAGAGATTTTCGAGGTATGTCTACGCTGAAGATTTCAACTGCTTCAGGCAAGTCGTCTTCGTCATTATCAGATTCGGCCGAGTCATAGTCCGTCCTGTTCATTTGAAGATCATTCAATTCAGTGTAGTCAAGTGTGAAGTCGGGAACTGGGTTCCGTTTCCTTTTAAGTTCGACAGATGTTTCTAATTTCATGCGATGGCCTGGTGAAAGCTGAAGATTGCTAGAAACGTTAGACTGTTCATGCAGTAATTCGAGCTTCTCTAGTCTGCGATCCTTCGCTTTGCCAGTCAAAGTAGAAACCTTGCGCTCGGTGACTTCGGTATATTTACAATTCCGTTGTTCTTTAGGAGAATCACCAAGTCTCTCAGTTGAGGAACGCTTCTTGTGTTTTTCTGGCAATCCGTCTCTGCAGCTAGGCGACAGACAGATTATGTATCGTGGTTTTTAACAAGATGTTATTGACCAGTGCTTACCATAAATGACGACATCTTTTTTTGTCTTTGCAAGGGTGATTGCACCTATGAAGATGAACATCTTAACAATGGGTACACATAGGGCTGACCGCCGCACTCAATATTGCCATTTTGCATTTTTTTTGAGGTGACTGTTTCGCAATCCGAACTGCGTGAAAGAAGATTGCTCTTGGGTTCCTTAGACGAAGAAAAATCCTTTCCGTTGTCGGAATGGTCTGAGCATACATCAAAGAGACAAGTAAACTTTGGTTGAATGATAGTGTGGCACCTTTACCTTTCGTTAGATCTCGAAATACGGGCAAGACTTCCTCCCCGACATTCATGTTCCAGAAATCTGGATCGTCCTCCAATCCGGCAAGGTCAATGTCCTAGACCAGAATGAGGAAAAAACTGAGGACACAGAGGAATTTAGTACGCACAGTCATCGTAGGTGGTCGAGTGTTGCGTATCGGAAACTCTTGGGGAGATAACACTGGTTTATATGTTTGCTGAACCACTAGACCGGCGATCGTCTCCTGTTCAGAGTGAGTGTCCTGATCTGTTTCTGACACAAGCATCTGCGGCTCTCACGGAGGTAATAAGGACACTAATTGATTGACTAGGCTTGGACAGTTCAACAGTCACATTGAACGTCTTCTTCTCCTTTAAAGACTTCGTCCTTGAAAAACATCAGTCATTTGCTTGAATGTCACAGAGAGGCTCTCACGAAATTCGACGATAATCAAACAATTCCAAGTCTGATGAAATTGTCAAAACCACTGTCATGTCTACATTGTATGCTTTGAGTCTCCTGAATTTCGAAGGCTGGTAATGCTCTGCTTGTTCCAATCCACACTGAACGGAAAGCTCGACCTCTACTGGATCTTCTCTGCCACGTGAAGTTGCGCAGATTTGGGTTATAGACAAGCAGTACCGAGGAAGCTCTTTAGCGCATGCTAGAAGTTCGAAACCGAAAGGTGATCGACGATTGAGGAGCTACCATGGCCTTGTTAAAGGAGTTTGAGATATGTGTTATGTAAATGAACCAACTGTCTCAATTTTCAAAGCATCTTGTTTAAGTAGATGTGAGATGGAAACAATACCATGTTCCGCGAGAACCTGATTTTAGTATGAAGATGAGTTGATAATGGCGGAGCGGAGAAACTAGACCTTTATGCTGGAAAAAAAAAGGATGTTAGGATATGTCAAGTAGACATTGTACAAACTCACGATTTTTCGCCGATTTGTTCTAGCTGCCGCAAGACGATCGGCCTGTCTTCCCAGGCCTTGGCAGTCAAGCATCTCGATCTGTTAGCAACCTTCAGCGAAACCAAAAACTAGTTTTGAATAAACCTCACAATTCTAGTCCATATTTCACTTGCGCCCCAAGTTGCTTGAATACGCCAACTTCCACAATGGCTTTATATTGCAAAGATCAGTATAGCCATAAAGGCAGGAGCGGACAACAGACCTCTTGCAATTCGGGTAACGTGACGAAATATCCCAAATGCCTCGAGCTGAGGTTGACTATCGGCGCTCTTGTACTCCGGCGAATTCATAGATATGCCACCTAAAACCGCCTAATTCCAAAAATCACGTCAAAATGTTCATTATGAATTACAATACACGGCTAACCTGGATTAGAAGGAAGACTTTATCGGCCGTCTTTTCAAGCTTTTTTATCTCGAAGCGAATGTCTGGGTGCTTTCGAAGTTTGTTCAAGGCCTCGAAGAAATTTCAATCCTGGGATGAGAAAGCAGCATGGGCTAGACTTACAGACTTCTCCGATACTCTGAATTTGATATCGGAAAATCTAAAAAGTTTTTCGTCATATAGTCATCTGAAACAGCAAAATTGCCGTACTCTTCAGAACACGAAATCATCTCAAGCTTCAAAGGATCAAAGTTTTCATTAGCTGGTATAATCATACGACGCTTACAATGTCCCGTAGCGATAAACGTTCAGGCAATGCTAATATCAAACCCATCTGTAAAGTAACATAAATCCCATGAACACCGGATGGAGACAATAGACATACCGTCGGTTGACGTATATAAAGCTATTTTACGTCAGTAACAAATCGTGCATCATGGAGAAAAACATGCCTTGCTCATGATGTCACCAAAATCGGTGGATATCAATTCATCACCACGAGGACCGTGTTCAACGAGTTGTGTCTGCCGTAGTTTCTCCACACTGTGTAACACTAGTTCATCCACACGTTCTTCCCAAGTCTGTTCATCCTCCTTTCCCAAGGAATAGTGCTTCGGGTTTTTCTGTAGTCTCTGAAACAAAAACGAGCCGCGTAACCACCCCTTAGCCGTGGATATACTTGTGATGGTACCCAGACCAATTTCTGAGTTCAGATGCTCCGCGAGATTGGTATGAAGAGTGCTTTCAAGTATTGTCTTTCCTTGAACAAGAGCTCTATACTTCTGTTCGAGTTCTGTCTCGCAGATTATAAGTGCGATTCCATCTTTGTCTATGAAAGAGAGTGAGGCGGCGGACGACCGTGTCGGATATTGCCTACCAAACTGAGGCCGACCCTGTCATAAACATTGATGAGGTCAAAAATCTATATTTTTTTTCAACGTACAGCACGGCCCAGCATTTGCATAACATCAAGATCTGAATATTCGACTGCAACATTCTTGCTGAAAGTCTGCACGCCCTTGATCACAACCATATGTGCCGCTGGGCCGGGTGACGATCCGGTCATGACGAGGACGACAAGGAAGATACTACTACTTACGTAGGTTGACGCCGACAGCCAAGGTCTTAAAAAAACCAAACTAAATCCGTAACAATATACAGTCACAAGACTATGAGACGCACCGAAGTTGCGACGATAATACGTAGAGTTCCATTCAAATAGAGAGTTTCGGTCACCTTGCGGTCATCGAGAGTTAACCCAGCATGGTGCACACCAATCCCAACAGACGCAAAATCTGCAACGTTCAAGTATTGTCATCAATCGTCCTTGTCATTGAGTAAAACACCAACCTGCTAGGCGTTTATCATAGAAAGAGTGGTCACACCTGTTGGAAGGTTAGGTTGAGCATAAACTTGGTTTTTCGTTACCTCTTGGGGTGAGACCACGGCAGACTTTTTCGCCCTTTTTCAGCTTCCAGATAGTCCTTCATGAGTTGTTCTGCTGTGGTGAAGACCCCTAAATAACAGGTCAGTGGACCATCACTGGTGAGTACTAACAAACCTTTTCGTGTTGAACAGAAGACCATAATCGGCTTACCCACCGAGTACTGCTGCAAAGCCATGAATAATCTATAATCCAAACTTTTGTTGAATGCGAAGTCATTTTGTCCTTTGGGGCGTGAGACTCCAATCACGAAGCGTGTAAGTTTGCAGGGTCGAAACTCCTCGCCAAACTGGAGAATTTATCAGGTCAAAAGTAGAAGAGTTTCACCTCTAGGCTGTTTACTTCAAATATTTTTGCAGGCATGTTTGATTGCCTATTACTTCCAATCCACGCAGCAATGTCTTGGATATTAGGAACTGTGGCTGAAACAAATAAAAACCTGACGGAAGAACCACGGGTTCTCATGCGCGATACCACAACTTCAAGAGTGCTACCGCGGGATTCATTAAGAATGTGAACCTACAACCCCTCTACTCAATATACACGATATGATAGAAAGTCTATAATTGTCACGAACCTCGTCAACCAACACAAGTCGAATAGAAGAAAGAATCTCGTGATGGTCGTTCCTGAACTAGGTGAGCATTGGTAGATACTTATTAAATTCGAAATGTGCCAACCAGTTACGAGTAAGGCTGTCCCATTTTTCACCCTTCATATCGATCATGAGTGTCCAAACTTGTGAGAGCTCATAATACAGACCGTCGTTATTCTAGGTAGGATTCACTTATTATCATGCCAAGAAATCAGAATTATAAACGAACATGATAGATGCCTTCTTGGCGTCACCCCAAACGCCTTTCCCGAAATGGACAGTATCTCCCGTCAACTCGGAACCTGATAAACCGTCAGCATACCACGAACCGCGAAGTATCTTTCTCCTTACACTTAGTCCCAAGAGGGTCAAATTTGGTTGTCCAGTCACGGTACCTCTCCGAGCACAATGCCTGGAAATTGCAGGTCAACCTCATGTACCTTGCAAAGAATATGTCGAACCACTCGCCTTCGTAGGGGCTATATATACACATTTCACCTGTCTATCGTTATTATTGTGCAGGGACAACATCTTGATGATGGCAAGCTCAAAAAGGACCGTCTTTCCACTTCCTGTTGGCGCTGAAAGAGATTGAGGATTGTAATCACAAAACGGGTTGCTTTTTACCGCTCGCCACCTTCACCCTACAAATAAGCAGAGTCATTGGGTGATGTAAAGATTGATCATACCATGTTTTCGTCTGAGTTAAAAATCTAATGGATAAGAGAACATGAGACAAGATATAACCAAAAGATGCTGATTGTCGCGAACATCATTGAAACAGGACGACTGGACAGCATTAAAGACCCCGAATTTGAAGATACCCCGGTAAATGTCCGCTAACAGTTAAATGTAGGTACTAGACTGTGAAAGCGATACGAAAATTGATACTCACGAAGAGTAGAGACTGGCAGTAGATCTTTTCCATGCGTGTTCCTAGAGTCGGAAGGCTGTACGAATGTAGGCAACGTCAACTCCTTATGACTTTGGTGGAGATCGACTTGAGTAAATTTGGGTTCTATGACTGAGTAGTATTCGTCTTTCCAAAGAGTTTGGTGATACTCTGTGGAGGTCAAGGTGAGGGTTAATTAGAAGGTACTTCAATCTCAGTTGAACGGAGCTGATGGTCGCAGAAGAAGAGCACGAAAGAGGGGTAGACAAAGAGAGAAGAGGCTCGCCTTGGTCTTGTGCTTGATATAGCATCGTGACGGTGAAGGGGTCATCTCCATGGACGTCGTGGTCCGTGTTATTGATAATATCAGTTGCCTTTCTTAGTGGTGACGGTGAGGACCGCTTTCCTGTTTAGATGTAATGTATCTAAGATGATTCTTTCTGGTTATATTACGTGCATACACTCACCAGTGCTTTCGGTATAGTCGTCCATATAGTCTTCGAACGTATCTTCTGGGAAGTATTTAGTCGTGGGTAAGGGGTATTCGGAGGTTGTGTAGTTAAAGTTAGCCATGAAAGTGGGCTTCATCATCCTCTGGGTAAACCGCTCTTTAAAAGCCATGATGGAGGAAGCCAAGCAACACTGATCCTGACCAAAGAAACCGAGCTCGCAAGGCGCCGCGCGCCAAGTCAGGACGCGTCAGACCACGTGATCAAATGGCTTGATCGACCGCGTGTATGGCTTTCTTGTCTTTACGTTGTCTTCACATTTGAAAGCTATCGTTCTTGCTCCCTTAAAATAAACCCTGGTGATGGACGCGAACTCAGCAGGTAGTAAGGATGTTAATCGTAAGCTTGAAGAGTATATTGAAAAGTTGGTGTTTTATTTTATTGTGACTCCAAACACCTCTGATTACCAGTTGGCAGAATTCATTATTCTGATCGCTATTCTGACGATGACTACGAGTATCGGCACGTCATACTTCCTAAGCAACTCCTTAAGATGATTCCAAAACAATTCTTCAACAAAGATGACTCTGGCACACTGCGGCTCTTGGCGGAGCCTGAGTGGAGAGGTATTGGAATCACTCAGAGTCTAGGATGGGAGCATTATGAAGTACATGGTAAGTGTTAGAAAGTAACTCGGTTTTTTAATTAACCCATTCTGAGTTAGCACCGGAACCACACGTTCTCCTTTTCCGACGTCCCAAAGATTTCGTTGCGCCTCCCCAGCACGCTAAACAGGCTTCGAGAAGGAAATGAACTACTATTGTCCATATTGACGCCGTCGTGTTCTCTCTTCTCCCTCTTACGTATCACTGTCTACGCGCGATTCAGCTTTTTCCAATTGCTCTCCAGTTGCCGGCCAAACATTCGTTGAACTCGTCTTCAATGCATTCTTTTTTCAATTTTACTGCTATCCCATCCATATATGTTTGTTTTTCGTACTCTCTTGTACTCTCAACAAAGCTTCTTGACGAGTTTCGGATGATCATGCATCCATGTGTTATCTCATTATCGATGGACAAATAGCGAACCAATAAAATGAATTAAGTACAGCTTATTGAATTACTAACAGCGTGACATGGGCAAATCACCCCACTGGATCATTGGGCCCGAGTCTGCAGATTTTGCAAGGCTGGCCTTGAATGCTTTCAAGTCCTCGATATAAATGACATCAGAACGAGGGGTATCCTTGCCCTCGCCAGGAACGGGATACCTTTCAATGAGTCCTGAGATAGCATCGAGAAACCTGGCAGGGTTTGGTTCCATTTGGAGTATCTGTCGCCAATAATTTGTAAAGTCTGTCGCATCACCCTCAAGTGAATTATTCCAGGTCTTTGCATCAATTTCAATGCCAGCGTCACGTAGGAGGGCGCCAAATGCCTGAGACGCAGCGACACTGACTTTCTTTGAGCGGGGTTTTTGAGAAATCATATGGACCGACAGTTTGGAACGCGTTGCTGAAGAGGGATGGACATGAGATAGAAAAAGATCCAGAACATCCTTTTTTGAGACACTTTGAAGAAGACGTGCATCAGATTCCCCTAGTCTACAGTTAGAAGGAAGATCAATGAAATCGAGCTTAACTCACTCCTGAGAAAATCCCAGTGACCTGTCGTAATATGGTTCATAAAATACGAAGTCTCATCTGCCAGATTTTTATCCTTCTCCAGCCATTTCTTCTCTAAACCACTTTTTTGCTCGGCCACCTCTGCTTCTGACATATTTTCGATCGACGACTTCATGCCACTCAAAAACGATTCAACGCGTTCCTCTAGGTATCCTGGAGTTTTCTCGCTCTGGACCACAATGCGCAATCCTTTCTCGCTAGAGCCGGCCAAAATCCAAGAGGCACAGTGGACAACATAACCTAACTGCTCCTGGGTGCGTAAGACATTGAAGGCGGGCTCGCTCAGAATCTGTGTAAGAAGTGAAGAAACTACTCTGAGCTTTTGGTCTACAATAGAGCCAAAATGAATGTAGTAAGTAAGAGATGAGTTGGCTTGGTTGGGATTGGGAATAGGACAGGTCCAAATATAGTTGGAACCTGTTGATCATAGTTAGTTGTGACCAGCTTTGTAAAGCAACCGTACCCTGTGAGAGGAGATGCGCTCGTTCATTCAGTTCCAACGCACTGAGGGAGGATGTTTTAAAGCCATCCTCAGCAATGTCTGCAATTTTCAGAGCTTCCTGAAGACAATAAATACTTAGAACGTTAATCTCTCTATGCGAAGGACTACGCACGTCTTTGTAAATATTGCCAGCGACAAGCATTCGCAAATTGACCTGCGACAATAGTTTCTTGACATGAGTCTGAACCTCGTTGGCACTGATCGCTACAGACTTTTAACAAATTACCAGCAGTCTTTGCAATTGCATGCTTACAGGGTAATTCCTTCAATTTCTCTTCCAATGGCCACTGGTCAGCTGTCAAGAGATAACGACAGAAATAATCGGACAATGTATAAGACTGTCCAAGGAAGAAATTGCGCCATTCCCTTTGATTCTGACAGTTGTTAGTGGTGTCCAGAAGGTAAAAACACCAATAAGAAAACCTGTTCTTTGATGACGATCAATCGTTGGGGATCAACAGAGAGCCCCTTCATCGTCTCCAATACCTTCTTCACAAGCACGCTGAGCTTGTCGTTATAGCCGTGAATCGAGATGTACAGCCCTTTCGTTTGCGACATGAAATTGTACGACAAACCTGCAAGGTCAGCCGCATATGAATACTCAGTCAGGGAGTCGTTAACGATATCAGCATATAGCCTGTGGAACATCAGAACACAGAGTGAAATTTTGTTGAAACATGAGCCATACTTGGTCATAACAGCAGCACGAGCAGTCTCGTTTGCAACAGGGCTGCTCAAGGGTGATATGGGCTCTCCTGAAATTCATTGAAAAGTATCATTACCTGCGAATATCGATGACAGCATGAGCTTTGGGCACGAAGAAGCGATCATCCTTCTTGTGCCAGAGTGTAGATAGAGATGTTTCCCGTATGAGATGAGGCCTTTTGAGGGGCTAAAGGAAGTTGAAAAGGAGGCGACACTCTAAATAAACCTTGAAAAACCTGAGTGATGATTCGTTTGTCAACTTCAAGATCTGTGGGAATGAACTCGTTGGGACCCGGGAGGAAAAGTTCTTTAATTGCATTGGGCGCCTCAGCCTAGATATGATGAAGCAGTCAACATTCCGGACACAGATTATTGGTCAAAAATGCACTTCGTTAATGAAACGCTCGTCGAATCGTTCAACGCGGTAATTTGTACCATACCAAGGTTCTTTCTTCCAAGTAGAGTCGGCGGAGGCAATCTTAGAGTGTTCAGACGCCGTCGCCATAAGCACCACGCGACACTCCGTTATTCGGAATGTTTCAAGGCATTTCCTGACCTCATTCTCTCCAGCGGCAGAATCCCAGTTCCACGTGACCTCCGGCGCTTTGAGTAAGAGGTCTTTCGGAATGGGCCACGACATGTATTCCGTGATTGAAGTTGCGTATTCATCCGGTCGTCTCTTTTCCTTGAATCGAAATTTGATCTCAGAGACTCTTGCAATTTCGCGCTGGTGAAATGCATCGAATTTTGAAGCACGCAGAAGAGAAATGTACTGAAATATTGCACTAGTTACCTCGCGGTAGTGCTCTAGGGGGGAGTGAGTTCAATTCATGTTCGTAAGAAAACGACATACGAAAGCCATTCTCAGTCAAGTGCACAGTCACTTTGAACGTGGCAAACTCTCTTGCTAGATTTTGAGGACCACTGCTCAGACTTGTAATCCAGCCTTTCTTTTTCAGATATGAATGCAATGAACCGGCGCCTTCATGACCTAAAAGATGTGATAGGAAATTGGCCGGCTTATGCCTCCATGATGGAGGCTGCCAAGCCAAAGGAAACGAGATCTCTAATGCGTGGAAGGACATAACCGTCTGAACAAAAACGAGGGTCTGATGCGAAGATGTTAATATGAGGCCTCATTAAGAAAAACTTGACAACTAACTCCTTTCTCGTTGGGCCCAAAAGGATGATCAGGTATCATGGGAAGGGCATCACGTCCGCGATTCCGTATAGGTGAAAACAACTTCGACGTAAGTTCTGAAAGCTCTTCCAGCGAGTCTACGATGATGTCAGGGAAAACTGATTGACTTGCGACTTTGATTTTGTCGTATACCTTTTCCAATGACGCACAGTCGCATGCGACTCGCGCAATACTCATGACTCCACCACTCAACTAATCGTCTACGAGTTTCACGACCAATGGCGCCTCCGTCTGCTTCAATGTCACCGTTCGTAGACGCAATGGAAGGTGTAGGGGAGGAGGTTCTGGGAGGGGTGGGCGAAGGTGTAGCTCCTGTTGATCGTGACGAAACACCGTCCTCTACAAGTAATCCTGCCGCCTTTAATAGTTTGGCGGCTTTGAATAAACTTTCTTTGCTTCCACTGCCAAACTTGCTCCATGGATGTCCTTCTTTACTAAGATGTTTGTTCAACTGAAATATACGCCACATATCCGTTTGATGATTCTTCTTGTGCTCGGAGTCGACGGCGTTCAACTCGCGGGTCGTGCAGCTAGGCGCGAACAAGGGCGAGTGAAAGAAGCCCGCGAAGCGCTCGAGTGCACCTGCCAATGCAGGGGTCGCAACAGTGAAGAAGTAGTTCGTATTTGAAGTAGATGTGTAAGCATTTGAACCGCCATTGTTCTTGGCTAAGTACTGGGAAGAGGAAGTTGAAGAAACGTCAAAATAAATAAAGAATGTGTGGCATACTTCACTGTATTCATTTTCTTTAGGATATTGCTCAGTACCCTAAAATAATGGACCCTATGATTCAGTACACGTGCCGGCGGATAAAGATGCCATAAATAAAATACAGCACGATGGAGTGCATCTGGCTGGCAATGAACTACTCACCATGAATAACAAATGCTCGCAGAAGTGAGCAAGGCCAGGCATATCAGCCTGGATGTGGTTGATGAACGTTCACGTTGGGCGAATAATAGAAGAAACCCACTGGATCATATAGATGGCCAACTGCAACGTCCAAACTAGCAGCAGCTTTGTCCGCATTAGGATCGTGTATCAGAGTCGCCTGTAGGCCGTTGTCCAGTCGAATTACTCTGTAATCTCGATCATCCTGTTCAGGTTTCTGTATGGGTTTCTTGAATATGGAATATGGTGGAGCCGGGCCGGAAGAAACGCGTAACCAGTCAGCATCGTCGCTTGCGACTGTAGCCATCCAGGATTTGCGAGGTATAGCAATATGATTACGGAGTGAAAGTAAGAATGAACTTGAGCGGAGAAGACAACAAGAGTGTTTCAGCATTCGACCATGTATAATGGAAGAATCCGAGCCATAAAAAACCAACAGAGGCTAAGTAATCACAGTCCGGCGATCTCGGCACTGTGCAGGTTATTGCCTACTAAGGATGTCTTACATATCCTGTCACCACTCCATATTCGGCTAGAGTAGACATAGCGCATCGCTGTCACTTGAGTTTCACAAAGCAAGGTTACGTGTACGAGATTACAAGTCTAACTAGGGAAAGAGGATTTTACATAGAACAAGCCATCCTGGCAATCATCACGCGTATAGAAAAACCTTGGGTTCACATTGAAATTAATGCTGAGATAATATTTTTCGCTTCTACCGACAAGATGTTCGCAGTCTACGAGTTTTTAGTAACGCAGCGAAGCAAAAGACCACGTCCACATATCAAAGAATTTAGTTGCCCATCTCCTTGGCAAGCTGTTCCGCCTTAGCCTTGACATCCTCAATTGTGCCAGTCTATTTGGTGGTGGATCAATACAAGTCATGAAGCATTTACGCGGGCAAAAATGTACCCACCATGTAGAAGGCAGATTCAGGAAGGGCATCATGGGCACCAGAGAGGATTTCCTTGAACGAGCGAACGGTGTCCTTGAGGGAGACAAGCTTGCCCTCGAAGCCAGTGAAGACTTGAGCGACCTGGAAAGGTTGAGACATGAAACGTTGAATCTTGCGCGCACGTTCCACCTAAAATCAAGATTAGTAACGAATACGAAAAAAAGGAAGCCAAATACATACAGTTAACTTGTCCTCCTCTGACAACTCATCCATACCCAAGATGGCAATAATATCTTGAAGTGACTTGTAGTCCTGGAGGATTTTCTGGACGGCGGTTGCAACGTTGTAGTGCTCTTGACCAACCTAATCATAACACATTAATAGACGGTAGGAAGGAATGGGATGGCTTACAATGCGAGGGTCCAACATACGCGACTTAGAGTCGAGGGGGTCCACAGCTGGGTAGATACCCAACTCAGCGATACCACGAGACAACACTGTAGTAGCATCCAGATGGGCGAAGGTAGTGGCAGGAGCAGGATCAGTCAGATCGTCGGCAGGAACGTAAACAGCCTGCACGGATGTGATAGAACCTTTCTTAGTGGTTGTAATACGCTCTTGCCTGCGAAAAGCAATTATGAGACATGATGACAATCAAGTTGAACCCCAACTTACATGCCACCCATATCGGTGGAGAGTGTAGGCTGGTAACCGACGGCAGAGGGAATACGACCGAGTAGGGCGGATACTTCCGAACCGGCCTGAGTGAAACGGAAAATGTTGTCAATGAAAAGCAACACATCTTGACCTTCCTCGTCACGGAAGTATTCGGCAATAGTAAGACCAGTGAGAGCGACACGAGCACGAGCACCAGGAGGCTCGTTCATCTGACCGAAGACGAGAGCGACCTTCGAGTCACCTTGAAGGTTGATGACACCGGTCTCGATCATTTCGTGATACAGATCGTTACCCTCACGGGTACGTTCACCAACACCTAAAAATAGTTATTCAGGCGAAAACTTATAGGGTAAGGAAGACTCACCACAGAAGATGGAGAAGCCACCATGAGCCTTGGCGACGTTGTTAATAAGCTCTTGAATCAACACGGTCTTTCCGACTCCAGCACCACCGAACAAACCAATCTTTCCACCACGCGCATAGGGAGCGAGAAGATCGACGACCTTGATACCAGTCTCCAGAACCTCAGCGGTTGTAGACTGGTCAACGAATGGAGGGGGGTCAGCATGGATAGGCGACATCTTAGCACCCTTGATGGGACCACGTTCGTCGATGGGTTCACCAATAACATTCATGATGCGACCGAGAGTCGCGGTACCAACAGGAATGGTGATAGGGGCACCAGTGTCAATGACTTTGGTTCCACGGACCAACCCTTCGGTACCATCCATAGCAATGGTACGAACCGAGTTCTCACCCAGGTGGGAGGCGACCTCGAGAACAAGACGACCACCACTGAAATTTTGGACCTCTAGGGCATTGAGAATGGGAGGAAGGTTGTCGGTCTCAAACTGAACATCGACAACAGCACCGATGACGGTTTTTACCGTGCCAATAGAAGTAGTAGATTCCGTCGCGTAGGTACGTGCGGCTGTAAACGGGTGCGACGTGAGCAAAAAAAAAAATTTCGAAAGCTCGGAAGGTAGAAGCAAGAAAAAGATAGGGCAGAAGGGAACAAAGAAGGTAATTAAAAAAAAAAAAAAAACACGAAATACTAACCAGGAGCAGACGCTGAAGCACGGGAAGGACGAACCGAGTTCGACCGCTGCTGGGTCTTGGGGAGGGCAGACCTGGTAACAAGAGTAGAAGTCGAGAAAAACGCGTTTGTTTTGTTGGTGCTGTTCCACGCTCTCTTAGAAATGCGAGCGACGGCACCACGGGAGGTCAGCATGGCGGAAAGGCGATGGTGTCTAGGGTATTTGGTAGAGGAAAGAACAGCCGTCGTTAAAATTCCGACACGTCGGAAAAGTTCACACACTCCCGGCTTCATCCGCGCTCCGGCGTCGCATATTTTCGGACAACCTGATGGCGACTTGCTATGGTCTCATGCTCATTAACATGAGGAAATGCATATTGCGCAATGGTAGCGCGTTTGTCTGCGAAGCTGAACTTCGTTCGCTGAATCTTTTCAAGAAAGTGAAAACTTGCTCAGTCCCATTACACGCAGTTGCGAGAAGCTCAATAATGATGACAATTATTGCGACGGCTTCATTCCTGCCTGCGTATATTCTGAGCGAATGTTTGAGCAGTTTGCCTAAACCCGTTCTCATAACCACGGTAGCCAACTGGCCGAAACATCTACGACCATCCCGAACATATGCCTCAGGCAAATATGATGCATATGCAGTGAACGTGCACGTTCTTTGATTTGTTGTTATGTTGTATATTGTGTTTGGTTGCTGAAGCGCTGAAGTGCTGGAGATCTTGAGTCAAGTGTGCGGAAAACAAGTCAATACAACAGTTCGTTCAAATCCACTGTCCCCGCGTCGGTCGCGTAATTTTGACTTCATTCACCGCTATTCCCTACTCACTACTCCCCGCATACGGAAGCGCCGAAATGTCTTTGCTTTCCGATAGGCAAAAAGAAGACCTGTGTGTCGAGAAATACGTCGATAACATTCTGATCACCCGACTGACCATATCACAGACACAAGTCTATGCTTGATTATCTATACGCCAACAACTTTATTGCGGCCTTCAACGCCCTCAAATCTGATGCAGGAACTCAATACACTCCAGATCCAAAAGCAAAGTATGCTGGTCTTTTAGAAAAGAAGTGGACGAGTGTTATCCGGTTACAAAAGAAAGTGAGCGACTCAGATTCATGTGAAATCGATACCTCATCGAGGGGACGCTAGATTATGGATCTGGAGAACCGCAACGCCGCTTTACAAGAAGAATTGTCCCTGTCACCTTCGAAGCGAGCCGCTACTCAAATAGACTGGTTTCCACGAGCACCGGCAGCTCATGTCCTTACAGGGCATCGATCTCCAGTTACGCGTGTTGCATTCCACCCACAATACTCAATAATTGCCTCCGCGAGTGAGGATGCGACGGTTAAAGTATGGGATTGGGAGACAGGAGAGTTTGAACGTACGCTCAAGGGTCATACTAAGGCGGTTATGGACGTCGAGTTCGATCACAAAGGCTATCTTCTAGGTTTGCATCCCTACAGAACTTCTTTGGAGCTTCTTGGACGTTGAAATCTTCCGACAGTGACCTGTTCATCGGATCTCTTCATAAAAATATGGGATTCTCAGAATGAGTGGAAGAACATAAAAACCTTCCCTGGTCATGACCATTCAGTGTCCGCTGTGCGTTTCATGCCTGGGGACCAATATATCGTGAGCGCGAGCAGAGATCGGACTATTAGAGTGTTCGATATTTCTTCGACGTATGTTATTCACCTTTCGCACGACTTCGTGCCCCTAACTTAAGGCTTTAGACATTTAGTGAGGACAATTTCGGGTCATGCCGAATGGGTACGGTGTGTGGTGCCATCCGACGATGGAAAATGGCTTGCGAGTGGCTCGAAAGATCACGTATGTGAGTTTCTATTGGATGAGGGGTCCGTTTAATTTCTCTTCTAGACCGTTCGTATCTGGGATGCTCAGACAGGGGAATCAAAGCTGGAGTTGAGAGATCATGAGAATGATGTCGAAGTAGTCACTTTCGCACCAGTTGCTGCTTATGCTGCGATACAAGAATTGACCGGAACTCCGGTTAGTATCGCCGAACCTTCCGTTCCTAACAATATGACCTAACCCGTAATTTAGAACACCGATCGCGCCAAACGACCAGGGTTGTACATAGCCAGCGGAGCCCGAGATAAGACAATCAAGCTATGGGATGTCCAAACCGGTCAAATGCTGCGAAATCTCGTATGTTAGCCGTTTTCGCTGTCTGGCTCTCTTGATACATTTTATGAAGGCTGGTCATGACAATTGGGTCCGTGCTCTTGCCTTCCATCCGTCTGGAAAATATCTTCTTTCTGCATCGGATGACAAGACCATACGCATATGGGAACTCTCCACAGGACGTTGTGTAAAAACCGTTGATGCTCACAACCACTTTGTAACTACGCTTGCATGGGGTCGGCAAATGACCTCCGGAGGGACGACTGCAATGAAAGTTGCTAATTCAGAGGCCTCATCAGCAGACCCTGAAAAACTGATGAATGTCGTTGCCACTGGAAGCGTCGACCAGACCGTCAAAATATGGCTTCCATGATTTCAATGTTTTAGTTGTCTCATAATCCTGTCCTGGTCATGAGGACAGGATAGATTCGGAGTCATCACCCCTCTAGGCAATTGAGTCTCGGCTTGCGGGACGACCAGCCGTACCCTTGCCCACATTGGCCTTGTCGCCCGTGTCTCTGGTGTAACGTGCCAAGGTAAAGTATTATTGATAGTCACAGGTGTAACCGGATTTATGCTCAGCCATCATACTTGCACAGGCGGGCACAATCCATATATAGATTACGCAATAACTTATGCATTACCCACATACCTGTCTTCACATGTGATGAAGTCCGGGACATCAACAATCCTTCGCATTTACGGTCTTTTCCATGATTAAAACGTTATGTTCTTCATTCCTTCTTTTAATAGTTATTTGATACTGTCCGTATACCCATATTACTCAGATCAAATGTGTACTAGGTACCGACATTCCTCAGCATTCATTCTAGAATAGAACAATCGATAATACTTCGGTTAGCTGTCATGCTGAGTGCATGTGGTGGCGCAATGGTTAGTCAGTTTCCTGAAATAGAATGAACACCGGGTGAAGTTTTTAGCCGCTTCGACCGCCGGCAAACGTATATCGGTTCACGAACTCAAAAATGTTCCTCGGCGTAATAGTGGCCACAAGCTCGCCGGTACGAAAATGTAAACTTATCAAGCGATGTTAAGAAGCTCTAGATTAGATTAGGAGATACTATGGCACAAAATTGGATGATTATAAGTACTTGCTTGAGATCGCTGGCACTGTCTACAGTGGCATGGCATGGAGATCGGAGTTCCTATATATTACACGGGTGCCCGAACAGTGAACTTGAGGCTACATATGCATGTCCAGATGATTGCGTTATTCCAAGAATGACGTCTTCTAGTCTGTCAGTGATAGACATACTGCTCGTAGCCCGTATGTATATCAGAGTCCGAAGAAGCGTGGGCGATGGCTACCCCCTGTGGAGCGTATTGCTCGCCTGAGACATATAAAGAAGGGCTGAGTAGTTGAGGAGTACAGCCACCTTGAGAGGACACTGGAAGATTGAGGCCTATATCCGGGTCTGAAAATTGTGAAAAGTTCATGAAGGTGCTCGCTTGAGATTCAAGTCAGAAGCGTCACCGATAAGGCAAAATTGTATAACATACGACAAGGCAAAGGTTCTGGAACGTCCTCTGATGAAGCTGGTGAATATTCGATGTTGATATCATTTGACAATGTTTCCGACCTGAGGCCGAATGAGGTGGATAAATATGGCGAGTCGATCTAATCTTACCCTGTGCTTCCATCGCTCTGATATCCCCATGGACGAACTTTTGGCGAGGGACGAATTGTATCGGTCCTCGCTCCCGGAGACAATAAGCGGGAGTCAAGCGTATGATCAAAGAGAGGCATGACGCGAGGAGAGAGATTTCCTTGAGAAGCCCATTGCTGAGTATATGATGCTTGCCCGGAGAGACTGACTACTTGATGGAAGTTTGGATAATTAGGCGTGTTTCTGTTTAAGCCAAGCCCGCGCGAACCTATCAAGGTCGAATGACTTTGAACACGACGCATATCCCGCAATTGAGAAGTTCTGGGGTCTGATTGTGTATATTGCAAGGGAGGAGGGTTATGATATTGTGACCCATTCTCGTCGAATGCAAAGGGCTGTGTGTATGTTTCGCGCACAGTCTCAAAGTTGACCGCATTCAAGGGAAGTTCGGAGGGCTCGTCCGTGTGAAAGGTTGTAGGAATGGATGACACTCGGCGAAGGGAGTGATAGTCGGACAGTGACTCGTAATTTTGAGAATGAAAGTTCCGGAGCTGTTGTGAGTGTTGAGAGCCATGTGAGTAAACACGCGAGTTGGGAGATGACCGTAGGTCTGCAGAAGAGATAGCGTTACGAAGCCGTGCTTTCGAAGGACCGCGAGTACGTGGCTCTCGAGACGAGTACTGACAGATGAGTCCTCGAGTAGTGCATCTTTGGCATACAGGATGCTCTCCAGAACACTAACGAAAAGCTCAAAAGACATTGTGTGGTAAACCTTGATTACACACCTTAGTTTTGCGTTCACGACACTTGTCGCATGCTTGTACAGTGCGCTGCCGCTCGGAAGGTGCAGGTGTTGGGCGACACTGGGGAACCGGTTCAGGTTCTAACGGAAGCGAGACACTTTGGCCGCCGGTGGGAACGTGGGCTTCTACGGGAGTCAGATATATGCCGGACTCGGTCTTAGGCGAGTCAGTTGAAGGAAAGTAAGGCGTCGAGTCCTCGGTTTTTACGTCGATCCACTCAGACATAATCTGGTATTTCTTTTGTGGTTATAGATCCGAAACAGAAGGACGTTGGACAGGGATCGTGGCTGCGAATATTCTGGGGGTCGAACACCGGATGAGCAATAGAGGGCGGTTGAGCGATTTAAATAGTCAAGTTTAGAGATCGTTGCAGAAGTAGAAAGAGAGAAGTTTATCAGGCTTTGGACCCCGAAATTCAAACGGAGAGGTTTTAGTTGTGCGTTCCATTCAATATGGCAACCTGAGACACTTTCATACTCCGCGGCTCATGGCAGATCTCTGAACTACATCGATATAAAAGGAAACTACGCCTGGACCGGGAAGGAACATTATTAGCTCGATAATGATTCAAACATTATAGAGATATACCCCAGACTCACAAGAAAGAAGTCGAGTATATTGCCTACACTACTTCTTGAACTGCTCATTGAACTCCCGTCCGATGAGCATGCGCCTGATCTCCTGCGTCCCAGCACCGACCATATACAGTCTGGAGTCCCTCACAATACGGCCCATCGGATACTCTATATTCGAGGCACAAGCATCAAGAGGGTGACATTCTTGGGATGTATGATCGAACTTGCCATTTATGTATCCATTACCCCCGAAACACTGCATTCCCTCTAGCGCCACTTCGACAGCTTTTTCAGTCGAATAAAGAATTGCTCCCGCACAGTCCTGTAGGTCGGTCGAATAAAGCTCGCCATAAGTTGGTAAGCGTTGACTCACTCGTCTACTAACGCTGCCGTGATCACACGCTCGTGCAACAGCATAGACGTAGGACCGGCTAGCATTGAGTTTGGTATACATATCAGCGATCTTGGCTGACAAGGTCAAATTAATGACGAGAAAGTCGAAAAAAAAATTTTCATTTCTTACCTTGCATTAGTTGGAAGGTTCCGACAGGCTGTCCGAACTGCTTTCTATCATGGACGTATTCTACAGCCTCGTCGAATGCAGCCTGCATTAATCTGGATGAAAATTAGCTCAATATCTCAAAGTCTCAGTGAGATGCATCTCACCCCAAAGGACCACCACTCAAAACTATTCGCTCTAGATCAAGGCCGGACATTAAAACAGCAGCTCCTTTGTTAACTCCACCGAGAACGTTTTCTTGTACGACGTCAGCAGCAAAGTTTAGGATAGAGAGATGATTTTACCTTCGGGGACTTGACAATTGTCAAAAATCAGCTCGCATGTGTCACTTCCCCTCATGCCAAACTTATCTAGCTTCGGGCTCGTCGAAAATCCATCGAATCCCTTCTCAATGATAAATGCCGTTATGCCCTTTGAACCCAGCTCCGGGGCTGTCTTGGCATAGACTACCAGAGTCGACGCCACCGGTCCATTTGTTATCCTGATCGCCGCTCAGAAGTCCAATGCTATGACGCTCAGTAAGGACAAAACAAACGTACCAGAATTTACTGCCATTTAGTTTCCATCCTCCTTGTATTTTCTCTGCCCTTAGTCGCATACTCACAACGTCACTGCCACTAGTGACCTCGCTCATAGCCAAGCTACCCACTTTAGTTCCGTTAACTAGGTCCGGAAGATATTTAGCTTTTTGGCTATCGGTTCCATGTCGATGGATTTGATTGACACATAGGTTCGAGTGAGCGCCGTATGACAGTGCCACCGAGCCGGATGCAGCGGACAGTGCTTCCATGGCAAGTGTGTGATGAAAGTAACCGAGTGAAAGGCCGTTGTATTTCGAGGCCACTGTAATGCCGAGGAGACCCATTGAACCAAGCTTCTCCCAGAGATCCTGCAGTTCCCAAGATTGACGATCATGAGCGGTAGCAAACGTCGCAGAAGCGCAACGCTTACAGCAGGGAATGTATTCGTTTTGTCAATTTCGGCAGCTCTAGGAGCGACTTCTTTCTGAGCAAATTCCACTACCGCATTTCTAAACTGTTGTTCTTGAGTTCATTAGAGACAACTTATTCCGAAATAGACTACCTCTGCCTCCTCGTCACTTAGACCGGCGACGTCATTGTTATAGGTTGAAGCATATCTCCGAAGACACACAGTGGGGGTCCAGGATGTTGTTAAGAATTGTTTGCGGCCAGTATGAATAATCAAAGATCGTACAAAAGACATTGTGAAACGAAAAAGAGATGAATGTATAAAGCAGTCACCCACTTGCCCCGCCAAGTTCAACGTCAGTGTGATTCGGACCATTTCCGGCGCCTGCACGTTCACGTGAGCACAAAACAAAATTCAATTGAAATTTCCGCACGTGATCACATTGTTAAACCAAGACAGAGTAGCGGGAATACACAACGCACTAACGAGTTAAAGCTCGACATTTTCGAGCGAAGTGGTACAACATACAGCTATTGAAGTCCGTCATGGTATTTTCATAATGGAGTAGTATTACTACAGCAAGTGTTAAATGTCCCCTCCGCATACGTTAATGTGCCTCAGTCAGTTCTCCGGTATGGCCATCTGGCATCAACACATACTCTTGTATCACCCCCAATGATATAGGCCCTTACAATTTCTTGGTCTAATTTTTCCCATTTCCCAAGACGAGCCATATCTTTGGGATCCAAATCAATTATCATAATCTGTTCGCGTTTAACGTCCCGTATGGGAACCGTCGGTTGAAGGCGATCAAGGCGAACAATGATTGAACAATCCTTAAAGGTTGCTGAGAGGAGATATGCCATGAGATAGAAGCGAAGATGCTCTGGGGCAGGATTGGCGTGATTAAACTCGACAGACGAGGACAAGTACATGTCTAAGAAATATGTCCAGTCCATGATATTGGGTTCAAAAAACGTCGATTGAGTAGAACTGAAGTCAATGGGGAAGGACGGAGAAGAGGCGGTACCGATTTCACGCATTTCTTGCTGGGCCGATTCAACAAGGCGCCAGAGTTTGAAAAGTCCCTCAATGTCAAGAGCATCGAGAGAACGCTGAAGATTACAGAGAATGCGAAGCACTGGGGTTTGCGACAGTACAGGTAATAAGGCCTCAGCGAAAGCTTCACCAAGGTCCCCATGAGACATTTCTGGATCAAGATCGTTCGAGAGTAAGACAGATGCCTATAGAAAACATGGTCCCATAGTTTAATCGAACTACAATGATTTACGTACATCAGAAGGAACAACTTTCTTGCCTTGAACAAATATCTTGAGATTGTTGACTGTTCCATTGCTCTCAGTCCAAATATTCCAAAGATCAAGTATCGCCTTTTTGATGCGGCTCCTGTCCTCAGAGAACAAATCTAGAGGACAGTAGCCTGAATATGCAGCCTCTCCTATCTCTGATTTCATTGCAGAATGCATACAGAATCTACATGTCCGAGTCTTGATCGTTCGAGTCTTATCGGAAAGATGGATGGGAGAAGGCAAAAAACCCCATTTTGGCTACATCGAGAATTTGTTTGTTCATCATGAGTTACACCTGCAAAATGGAGATTCCTTACCTTGATTTCGACGGACACCCAATCACCGCCAACAAGGTCAGTCGCGAGGACACCTTTTCTACGTGTAACGTCAATCTGGTCCTTGGCTCTCCTATCCTTGGGTCGCTTGGCATCGTGAAGAGAAATAAGGGACTCAAGCCATTCACATGAGACAGAGACAGACTCTAAGCGAGGCAAATGTTCGAATGGAATGAGTCTCTCCATGCATTTCTGCTGAAACTCAATTATGGGATCATCTGGTTCGTCTTGTGTACCCGCATCAGTCGATGATATTCGGATGTCTGTTGTAGGGAGAGTAACCTTCCTCAAGCGCAAAACAGTCCCATCGAACCGGGGGTTTGGTGGACCAACGTACGAGAAAACGATAGTCGCTCCACCCTCGGAGACATATCTCCACTGATGAGGGAGGGTGTCTAGGGCATGAACTGACATTGCCCAGGATGTGAGGAAGAAGTCAGTCCATGGATCAAGCAAAGAGCTAGCCGAAATGCCGACAGCCGAACGTGCATGTATCTTTCCAGAGTCTGGTTACAAAATGATTTATACAACGTACAGCAGCTGCACACGGCCAGAGCACAAACATGGCCTCAGACTATCAGGTTTCCTGATCTCTGCGTTCATTCCTTCTCTGTTCAAAACAAGTGCTAACTTTTCGCTACATATTCGAGACCGGGGAATTCGATTGCTTAAGGTGTTATTCCGATATCCTCAACAGTGACCTCCTTGACCTATATGGGTAAAACATTCGTTTGACCTATAACAAAGGTTTAATACAAGTGACCGATGCACGACTTTCTAATCGATCTACTAGATGTTGAGAATGCTTGAGAGTACAATTTTGCTAGTTCTTGCGAGTGACTTGTCAAAGCCTAAGTGAAGGTAATACTGACAACGTCCTTCCGTTCATAGCCTTCTTTCAAGCCACCGCCTCGAGGATGTATGTATGTACTTGACATATTCATTAGGCCTCCGCAGAAGCCAGCAGTCTTTGATTTCTACCTTTCACGGAGAAAACATAGATTGATCCCAAGTGGTGGAAGGACCTAGACGCTGCTATGAGCGAGAAACTTCATTGGAATACTTCTGACAGGAATATTACTGTTGTTCAGGTGACGAATATATACATGCTGATATAGTATAGAAACTTACGGGCCTTGCTTCGAAATTTGGGACCGTTGCAAGTTCACCTGACTGCTTGTGCCTTTTACTCCTGCAAAATCACATAGGTACATTTGATTATCTCGAGGATTACAACATGTATTACTGGAGCCTGAGGCCAGAAAATGTTCTCCTTGGCGCTGATGAGTATATACCCTTGGCACCTTTGAAGGAGCGCAACGCCATGCGAAGCTCTCCGACTCTTACTCTTTCTGGCCCTGAGTTATGTAACATCATAACATCACATGACTCATGTAGGTTATCAGCGTAGGTATCATACGGTATGAGATGATGGACAGAAACGGGGTGGTTACCTTTTTCCCCTCTTACCCACCACCAAAAGATCTTCACGAAGGCGTTGGAGGGCCATTGGATGAAAACCACTGGTATACTCATTGACGTCCCGAAGTAGTTTGTTCCAACACCGAAGGACAACGAGAACACACAGTCCAGACAGAGGAAGAAAGCGAAGAACCAACACCGATAGCGCCCAGGAGAAATGCCCGAAACCAATTTTACGCACCAATACACTAATTTACTATAGGCTCGCCTCCTGACGAGCGTAATACGGACTGTGGCCCAATCCTGGGCACGAGATCACCGTGAAAACGGGAGACAAAGACATAGATTAGATGATAGGACGACAGGGTGCGTATGCACCTTCTTACATACAGTTGAACCGACGTGGGGCAAAACCCCAGTGGATATAGATACGAAACAAAAAAGTCCAGATTACAGGTTTCTTTTCTTCTCAATCTGAATACTGCTTGTAATGCAAATACTAGTATGTAACTAGTGATCATTGACCCACCTTGAAACTGGTTTAAGTATCTCGTGTTCCCTCAGTAGCGCCTGTTCAGTCTGGCTTTCGACTATTTGGACAGGCCTAAAATTGGACAACAAAGCAACTCATTATTCTTTGCATTGAGTTTAACTTAGCTTTTGATACCAACATGCGTGATTGAAATGATGTGCGGAATTACCTTGTTTAGTCCCACCGAAGGCGAATAATCATTATTGTACAATATGATGACTGACGGACTAACAAGAGTATTTTGTCTATAATGACAAATGAAAAAGGGTAGACGAATCAAAAACGAAAAAAATACTTTTGAAATATGTGCAGTGTGATTTTATGGAGAATGTAATCCAATAATGATAGGACGAAAACTACCAAGGCCAAACCGGAAGTTCAAGTTCAGAGTTGGGTGCAAGGCTTGCTAATCGCACCACAACGTAGTTCATTTCTGATAGGGCAGAGGATGACGTATTCGTAGTCTGCCCCTGGGCAGTTCTTTTTCATTTTCAGATTCGTGATTGCTCTCATCTCCTGAGGCTGCGCTTGAGGCATAATCACCAATCTCGCCGTCGTAGCGACTGCAAGCAGGGTGGAAATCTCTGCCAGAGTCGTTATTTTCCTCTCCATAGTACCACAACTTCAGAAACATCTTCAGCTCTGAGGAAACTCCAAGATATTCGACATTGCGCGCAAGACCTTCCCAGTGAATAATCTTTTTATGCAGACACTCTTCTATGAAATTTGTTTTTCCGAAGTACATCCAATGAGCGATTAAACGGAAAGATGAAGGATCTGGAACGGGGAGGTAGAGGGTAGGATGATTCGATGGACTCGGCAACAGACGAGGCAGACGATTGGCAGGCACAAAGAAACGGTGATCAGATCGTGAATCATTGGAGGCATCCGTCGTGGTACGAACAAGGTCGAGGGGGTTTGTGCCACTCAGTAGAGCGCGAATGTAGCTAGAATGAACGGAAAGATAATCGACATGCAACTGCGCGACTTCTGATCAATGTCAAACGAGATGGGACCGCGAGTAATATGTACCTGGAGATGTAAGCGCGGGAGATATTCTAACGCTGTCTCAGTCGCTCTCCGGTTTGTGTCAGAAAAGTTGCATGGAATGAAAGTGGTCGGATGTGTTTGCAGCGCAAATGGTCCGGCAGTACTTGGATACAAAGGTCCAGCTGGCACTTGAGGAATAGGAACAACTATCCAAGTTGATCAGTGTATTTCGCAGTCTTTGAAGAGCGATTAAACGAACTGATAGTACAATCAGAGGTCTCAGATCTATCCCAATAATTGGGGGCCAAAGTACGCAGTGATTGGACAAAGTATTCGAGAGGTACTTCTTCTCGATGTCTTGTGGATGATGTACCTTCTGGAGGCAAAAGATACGTTGTAGATGCCTCCGTTGAATCACAAGAGCGTGTCATGTAACGATGAGGCCCACAGGAGTGGACCGATGGAAGAAAGAAATCATTCTGCTCGTCTTCAGAATCAAGGTGATTGTTGGTTGATAATAGCATGGTGATGTTGCAGCCAAAGACACGTTACGCCAAAGCTTATTAGGCTTAGGAAGGAATGCAAGGCCTTGGGGGAACAATATGTTAACTTGTGGATTAACCTGTTTATTTTTGAGTTAAACCCGCAGTCATTTTGTTCATTGAAGCTGAACCTGAATCTGCGGTAAGGGTGAGATGGCGTCCGTTAATTTCAGTAGTCACCATGTGTAGTCTTTAATTGTTCTAAGGAGTTACCCAATCTGCATGTGACCTGACTATTATCTTTTTTGTCTTTAGTCTCGGTTTTCTGGATCGGCAACAAACCAGACTAAAGGCAGATGCATAATGATAATTAGATCTACTTCTCCTACAATAGCCCCTGAATGACACAAGTAAACGAGCTGAAGGCTTGCCACATCGAGAGGCTTGGAATCTTGAACTGTACAGAAATGAGTGAGAATGTTTAGTCAATACACCACAGGTCAAGGTTGAGCCGGCATCATTAGGTCTCCGTCTTGAGTCATTGAGTCGAGGGTAAACTTGAAATGACCAGTTAGTTCCTGAGGCGCCAGCGGAGGGATCAATTTTGATACAATGCCCCTTTTACGAGTGTCAACAATAATTTCCATGACCACGGAGGATATCTTCACCTCCAACCCATATGAGTCCCATCCAAGTCTAACTGCAACAGAGGCAGAGGTCCTTTGGGAGTATGCAAAGCTGGCGCAGCATGTCAAGTTGGTACGTGGCGACCGTGTCGTGAATACTAGTTGATTCCTGGATATGCTATACAAAGGTCACAAAAAAGACGCGCTTAATCGGTGAGGAACCGGACCACATGCTGCTGGCACGTCTCAGGGTGTTGGAAAAAAAGATGGGGCTGGTGCTCACACTCGTATGTATCCCCTTCGATGTTGTGATATTTACCTGATAACGCTTGAATGGCTAGTTCAAAGCCTCCGTATGGGGTGTTATCAATGAACAGCCAGTGGCAGACTCTTCCGCATACAACTCAAACGACAATACGATCCGACAATGATTCGTACAGATATCATATAATTTATTATTTAGTGCCCGCCAACTTCCCAGATGACGAGCTTTCCGTCGACACCCGTTGTACTAACTTTTGAAACCTGTCCTGGGTGCCCTTGATATGCTCTAATACTGGTTATTGTGTTCTGATGCACAGTCAAGAGCTGTGTGTCTGCAGTGAGTAACCCCGAACCAGGAATGCTCGATTGACCACGAGTGTCGGCATCACGAAAAGTGGCAAAAGCACCGGTCTTCAGACGCCCAACACTCGAGTTGCCTCCATAGCTGACCCCTAGCCCGCGACCAGCATCCATTGATTTAGAGCCAGTCCCTGCGTCTAAACTCCCAATAATCTGCCATCCTCCTTCTGAACCAGAAAACACAACTGGCTGGCAATCATGCCCAGCAGCAACAAGGGTATTCTCCCCTGTCCAAGTGAGAGTCACAAAGGGTAGCGATGAGATCTTGATGTTGATTACTGGGCCAGTGGGATAGACGATGTTGATCGAACTGTCATGACCTAATGGATGCTGTTTGTGTTAATTCACCAAATATTCGTGATCGATTGACCTACTTGCGAAAGCAAGCACATCTCCTGAAGGTGAAAAACCAACGGCGTGGACCCAGCCACCGGCGGGGCTTGCAAACTCTCCACACACTGTGTTAAAGGGTAGCTTCGAACCCCAGACAGTTGCAGTAGGACTGTACAAAGTCAGATAGAACTATCGACGACTGTTTTCTTCCGTACCGTGAGTCGACCTCCTTTATGTAAGCTGAGAATACGCGGGCTTTCATATCTGCACTACCAGAAGCAAGCAAGACATTGTTCGGATGCCAGTCCACGGATAACACAGTGGATCTTATCGGTTTCTTGAGCAACTTTGACACCCACCAATTATTTTCTTCATCAAAGGAACAGATTGCGATGGCACTAATAATGTTCACACTTACATAAACATGCAATTTGTGAAAGAATACTACATACCGTGCACCACTTGCCACAGCAAACTTGTCTTCATTGGGACTCCATCTAACATGAGTAGCAGCTCTGTTAATTCTCAACAGCACCAGAGTCGGCTTCCATATACAATTCCCTGTCTGAGGATCCACGGATTCTTGCCAGACATACGCGTTCCTATCCTGCGATGCTGTGACGATGCGGTTGGATTGGGGAGCCCAGTCAATGGAGGTGATCAACTTGTCGTGCTGCAGCAAAGCGACATCGAAGCTTACACAAAAGGCCAAAGTGAAAGACCCGCATACCTCTGAAAGCGTCTCGGAAGGAACAAATTCTGAGCCCCGGAGGGAATGTATTTGAACCTCATTGGAATTCAAGCAGACGGCAACCCCTGAGAATGTGATGAGCCATTGACACTAAGGAAGTGATCTAGAAACCAACGACGGCGATCTGGACTAAAAGCATGAGATGTGATGGGGGTCTGAGCTAAAGTGTGGATTTCTTGAGCCATACTGAGGAATATTGCAGTAGGACGAGCAGTCCACTACTGCGAGTGGTGGTTTCAATGATCAAATAACGCGTGACGTATAGTCGGGACAAGACATAACACGGACAAAGAGACCAAGAAACTACATCTAGATATACAGTCGCGATCCCTGCAGCTATATACAAGAGAAACTGATAGATGAGGTGTACTCGCAGCACTTTAGATACATCGACAGAAATTGATACAATCCTCAACTACTTGATTGGTCGCCACAAATCACCTTATGGGTCCTTACGAGTCATATTGGGAGCTATCGCCAAGATCTTCAGTTTTTCCAGTCCGAGTTTGCTTTGCCCAGCGAAGACCGCAAGCATTACACAAAGTCTTTGGACCGAGTGGACCCTATAAGAACATGAGTTGATCGTTCGCATCGTTTCAAGACCTTGGCCGAACCTTCCGCCACTCTGGAGAATCAGTCCGCCCGCATGTGATACACACATACTGCTCCCCTGCCGATATTTTCTTCAACTTTGCGTAATATGGGAATAGATTATAAATGCGAATCAGTTGGTCTTGACCATAAGACACACCTTCTTTCTTCTCGATGCGTCATCATTGTCCTCCTCTGTATTAATTGGAGGGACCGGAGCACCGGAAAACAAATTATTATCAAAGGAAGTCCCTAGGAGAGCGTCAAATTCTGTGAGACTACTACCAGAAGGTGGATGATAGGAGCTGGAAGTATCGATACCAGATTGAACTGTGTTAGAAGTCGGCTGGATGGGAGATGTCGCATAAATCTGGATGGGCGTGACTGTCATAGGTGAGGCCACAGCCTTCTGTGGCAGGCGTTTACTAAGTTCCGCGTGTCTGCGCTGAAGGTGGTCGTTATCCATTTTGATGTCCAAATAGGTGCTCAGCCTGCGATTTACATTCAGAAGGCATCGAAAAATGAATTGCTAGGCCATCAGCCAGTATAACCTACGAATCAGTGTTTCGACTGGGGAAAGGTTTGACGGTAAGAAAGAAAAATAGGCCCTCTGTTTCTGTTGAATGAGATCGGCCCTGAACCTCAAACAGAACATTCTTTGTGGTAGAGGGGTATGATGGCAGTTTCTCACTGCAGTTGATGCGGACGTATGCAAGTAGGCCCAAAGCATTGCGTATTGATTCATCAAAAGTATTCCGAAAAGCAGTTTGGTCTTCAGCTGGAACAAAGGCTTTGTTTAGTTTAGGAATCCTGTCACAGAAAAATGACCAACGTGTTGCGAGTAGCTCAGTGAAATCACATCCCAAGAGATCGGCGCTTTTCCAACCCGTCATTTCTGTTATGACAGGCGCACAGTAGAGGATAACACGCATTTTAGAGAGTATAAGGTTGATTCCATCCGCGAGTTCGGTCACCAACAGGTCAGCCCACCGTTTGCGTTTTGTGAACTCGAACGTTTTCGGAGTCCCTGTAGCTGAGCCTGCTTGAATGGGTTCAGATGACATGGTGAAAGTCGCAGTTTGGAGGGATAGATTAGCTTCCGCTGATTATACGTCTATGTGTCACCGGAAGCCATCCGAATAGTCAAGATTCAAAAAGCATGACCATTGACAGTTTTAAGTGAATAAAATCTACATCTTCCACAGGCACTATAGGTTGTACCCATAATGATTTCACTTAGATGATACAATAGCCACCATCTACACGAATTTCTGTTCCTGTCATGAATTTCGAGGCATCACTCGCTAAGAAGACGATGGCACCCTGGAAGGAACGTCAAAATGATGTTGATCCTAGTAAAACCAGGGAAAATCGACTAACAGCCAAGTCTTCTGGTTCGCCGATCTGAAGATGCGCTCAGCTTCAGAAGGAAGACGATAGTGCAGCTAGGAAACTCACCCGGCCCATAGGGGTCAGACTTTCCCATGTTTTCTGTTGTGAGATAAGCTCAAAAAGCCTTCTCGCCCAGTCAATTGAATACACCTTAAGATCAGGATTGTCCTCGAGGATTGTTCTCGTGAGTTTGGTCAACATATAACCAGGGCTGTATCAGAATCCATCCAGTCAGAACGTCCCAAATCATAAATAAACTCGAACCTTAAAGCATTGACCCGGACACCCGTTTTCGCCCACTCTACGGCAAGACTAGCGGCCATGTGTTTCACCGCTGAATCCTTCTCAATGTTTGCCGTATAGTACTAAAGTTCCTTGTGCTCACCAGCTTTGGAGGCGTTATAAGGCGTTTGAGGCTGTATCACAGGTCAAACGTTAACGAACAGATGATAGCTATGGCAAAAGACCTGAGGGATGTTGACAATCTGCATGTGGGATAAGAAATTGTATGAGGCACGGGATAGGAGGGAAGTACAAACATTGGCGCTCATGCTGGAAACCAGGATGATCGAACCATTACCTCTAGGTATCATGTTTCTGGCGGCTTCACGCGCCGTGTAGAATGCACCGTGGACGTTTATGTCATATAGGCGTTTGATACGGTCTGAAGGGTAGCTTTACATTTGAAGAGCAAGTTTTGGAGGTCTTGATGTCGACAGCAACAAGTACTTACTCAAATGCTGTGTAATTCTCGACGATCCCTATGTTCACATATATCAGTATGTTGTCTCAATAGCAACTCTTTTCTACTCACCGGCTGATGCAACAACAGCATCGACCTTCTTAAAGATGTCCACAACCGTTCCATATGTCTTCCGGACCGACGATTCCGAAGAAACATCGCATTCGATGCCTATGAAGTTGAGGTCCCTTGCCTCACTGAACTGACTCGCTCCATGATTTTTCAGTATATAGAACAGTGAAGGTAAAGCATTCAACGAACCTACCGCATAGGATTTCAGTTCATCCGCCGCTTTTTGAGCCTCGTCGCCTCGGAGATCGACAATTGCCAGTGACTTGCAACCTCTTCGGATGGCGTCTGATTCCCAAAAATCTTGGTGAGGTATCATTCAACTTACGAGGCTGCAAATACGCGACAAAACTCATAGCCTAGACCTTTTGCCCCACCAGTGACAAGACAAACCTGTTGAATCATGGATTCGAAGTGATCAAATTTTCGCTCAGGAAACGAACCTTTCCCTCCAGGGAAAATGATGGAAGGGTTTTAGTCGTAAACTGGCTAAAAAGCCGTCCTGGGACACACGTTGAAAGAATAGCAAGCCGGTCGATGAGGTGCCGTCTAATTGTGAACATGACTCTGAACTAAAATGGAGTTGCTTCTCAACCCGATAGAGCGATGTTGATGATAGAATATACAATCATGTCGTACAATCGTCACCTTATCGGACATGACTGGATCCTTACATATCTAGAGATTAGCAATTAGAGAAGTTTGCCGTCACATAATTGATGTAGCACACAAATAAGAGTAACACATGCAGAGAGGACAACATAACATGGAGATATAATGCGGGTATCTACGATAGGACGAACTCAAGCAATAGTGAGTGTCGGAACGAGTGCGTGATAATCATAAATTATAGCGTAAAAAGTGAATCCAACGGCTTTCACGTTTATGTCAAATGAACGAGGGTAAATGAACAAAAAGTGTGGCGGAATGATAGGGAAAAAAGTCACAAACATGCAAATTTAGACTTGCGTCGTTGAATCTCATCCATTCGTGAATCGAGTTGTGACCGGGCCCGTTCCTTGGCTTTTCGCTCCTCATCAAGCCTTTGTTCTAGAGATTGTTTTTCTTCTACAATCGATTTTCGCACAGTAACGACTTCACGTTTAGCTTCTGCCAGTTCATTCCGCATGGCTTCAACTTTGGCATTGAGCGTATCTCGTTCGCGTGCAATTTCCGTGGCATGCATACGTGCTTTACGAACTGCTCAAACGAGGAGGCATTACTAGCAGTAAGAGCATGGTATAAAACCACGTACGACTCTTTTCCGATTCGCCGAGGGATGTTTCAAGTGTGCTCACAAGATCCATATGGGTTTGCAGGTCACTCTCACAATGTGTCAGTTGCTTGTTGAGTGTCTTGATCATCACTTCCTGCTCGTCGATGTGTTTAGCCTGCTGCTCAACCTTTGCGAGAAGCTTCGAATCAATGGGAAGGGGGCTAGTCGGTGGTACGGACGTTAACGGTGTTTCAAGGTGTGACTCTCGAGGTGAAGTCGAGGCGACGGTACTAGAACTATTTGGTGACATGCTGAGCGATGCGTCGATGGTTGCTGAAGCAGGAACGCGAGGCGTGGGTGCAGGCGGAGGAGGAATAGATGGAGGAGGTGTTGGGGGAGGAAGTTTCATCGCAGGTAGAACAGTTGTACGGGTATAAGGTAGATTGCGCTCGGGAGCAGGTCGACTATGGGGAGAAGCACCTCGTGCTAGTTGAGCCTGGAGTTCACGAACTAGACTTTCTGCCCGATTTCGCTCTGTTTGCACAGCATCTTTCTCGTCTTTGGCTCTCTGTAGATGTTCCTGCATTTCTGCGAGAGCCGAACGATGCTGTTCCAACTCTGCAGCAATAGATTCGCGCTTGGATACCTCTTGAATCAACCTGGAATGTTCCCTGCGAGTCGTGTCAAGCTGCCCACGTAATTTTGCAGCCTCGGCCTCCAAGTCGTCGCGCTCGCCAACGGCACTTGACAATTGGCTCTCCATATCTCGAAGAACGATATCCTTCTTTTCTATTTCCTGTTCATGCTGATTTCTTGCTTGCTCACGAACAAGAGTGAATTCATGGGCGGCCACCTTGTAAGAATCAAGTTCCTGGACAACGAGATCATGCTCAGCGTGAACGGTTTCTAGACCTCGAATAAGAGAAGCAGAGTTACGCTCCTTCTCTTCAAGTAAGTGGATTTGCAACTGCATGGTTTGCAAGCGTTCTTTGTGGTCATTTTGGAGGCTCACGAAACTATCCTCAAGGCGTTTTTTCTCTTCTTCGAACTGTTCAGCCTGGGACTTGGCAGCTTGGAGACTGTCATGGTGTTCAGCCTGGAGTGTCGCCAGACTCTCTGATAGACGCTTTATCTCGGCCGCAAGGATCTCAGCTCTGGATTGAGCTGATTCAAGGCCCTCGTGATGCTCCTTTTCAAGAACGGCGACAGTTTCCGACAGATGAGCTTTCTCTCGTCCAAGAATGTCTGCTTGGCACTGAATGGTTTCAAGACTCTTCGCCTGATCATCTTGCAGAGCTACCAAACGCTGCAAGAGGCTATCTTTCTCTTCAGTAAGTTGCTGCGCTTCTGACTGCACCGCTTTGAAACTTCTTTGGTGTTCATCTTGAATGACAGCAAGACTCTCTGAGAGACAATCCTTTTCTTTGCCAAGGATTTCCGCCTGCGCCATAGCTACTCGGAGGTGTTCACGATGCTCTTCCTGCTGAGTAGTAAGACTTTCTAAAAGGCGCCTCTTCTCCTCCATATGAGTCCGACAGGTTTCCAAAGTCATACGATGTTCAGCTTGGAGAGCGACAAGGCCTTTTGAAACATTGTCTTTCTCATCTGTAAGGATCCGATTCTGTGACAGAAGAGTTTCTAGCACAGCATGATGTTCTTCTTCAAGGGATGAGAGACTCGTTGATAATCGGGTTGTCTTTTCGTCGAGCGCTCTTTCGTTTTGCTCCCGAAGAGTCTCAATAGCCAGCCGATGTTCCTCCCTGAGGGTATCTAAAGTTAGGTTACTGTCTTCTCTGTCTTTCTGAAGTTGTGCTTCGAGTTTGGCCATCTCAACTTGATGAAGATGAGTCAACCGTGAACGCTCTTCCTCAAACTCGTTGCGAGCAGTCTGGAGGGAGACCTCATGTGTAACTTTCAATGCGGTAAGTTGTTCGTCATGGGAATGTTGTAATTCCCGGAGAGCCAAAGCTTGCTGCTCTTTGAGCGAGAAGATCGCATGATCCATGTCGTTTGATGCTTTCAAGGTAGCAGTCACGAGATCCGCCTTTGCTTCAGCCATAGCTGAGTGAAGAGTATCTACTTCCATTCGACGTTCCTCTTTGAGCTTCGCAAGCACCGTCTCGAATTCTAAACGAAGACGATCCTTGTCGAGAGCAAAGTCATCCATCTTCGTAGTCAGAGTCCTGGCATGATCGGCCCTGAGAGCATCAAGTTCCTCAGTAAAAGAAACCTCCTTCCTGGCGATGGTTTCTGCATGAGCATCCTGAAGCTCTTTGAGAGCACGAACTTGTGACGATTCGGATTCGGAAAGGGATACTTGACGAGTAATTTCCACCGTTCGCAATTCTGCAGAATGCTCCTCGCGCAATCTCTCCAACGATGCATTCAAGTCAGCTTTTCGCTGGACAAGGGAATCTGCATGATCCGCGCGGAGCTTCGTCAATGCGTTATAATACTCCTCTTCTGTGCGCTGAAGAATCGCATCGGCTTCGGCATCCTTTTGCTTCAATTGTTTAGCATGATCGGCCAGCAGTCTTTGGACGACCTTCTGATGCTCATCGCGTGCAAGATCAAGGGTGTTGTGTACTTCTCGGAGTCTCAGGTCAAGTTCCTCGGAATGTTCTTCTCTAAGATTTTCGAGTTGTTGTTCATGGTTGTAATGAGATTGCTGGAGCGCAACAGCAGCAGCGTCGAGTTCTTCATGAAGACGAGACGAAGTAAATTCATGGTCTTGTTCTGCGCGGGCGAGCGTATGACGGAATTCGGTGAGCTTGGTAGTCAGAATTGCTTGATGCTGTCTCCGAAGTTCCTCGATTTCCTCCTCACGCTCACTTTCAGCCCTTTTCAAAGCTTCGGTAAGAATACCGGCTCGACTTTCAGCCATTTCCAAGTTCTCTAATTGTTCATCGTATTTCCTTCGCAAAGCTTCAATTTCGCTCGACATATTAAGGGCCTAAAAATGTCTAAGTGTATGAAGATTAGAAAATTCACTGGTAAACTCTACCTGATCACGAGATAATGTCGTAAGGTCATCCAATTGACGCTGAACCTGGCTGAGTTGCGTGTTCAAGCTATCTACGACCTCCCGATGATGTGATTCTTTCTGAGCCATAGATCTAAAATGAGCATTAGAGCGAATAGTGAGGAATTTAAAAAAACAATCCTCACAGCATCAATTCATTGAGCCTTTCTAGAGATTCATCTGCTTCTGAAAGGACGGATGCATTGTTTACTTCCGAGCCAGTTTCCGTGTGAGCATAAACGCCTCCGTTTTCCATCGTCCTACGTATATGATCGAATTGATTCAAAGTCTTGGGAGACAGACTAGCGGCAGGACCAGCTCCATTCAATTTACCATCAGGTTGTGAGAGAGGCTCTCCAGAAGCAAGAGGGGTGGAGGATACGAAACCCTGTTCCTCTCTGCTCTTCTTGAGTGATTCTTCGAGGAGAGTGATTTCTGTTTCTCGTTCCTTGAGAACCTCTTGAAGACGCATAATTTCATTTTCAAGACTATGGACTGAGCGCTCATGGCCATTGATAGGAGATGAACTCGGAAATGAGATCGAGAGATTGGGTTGAACACCATAATTCAGTGCGCTATGAGAACTGGAGGGAGAATTGGAGCTACTCGTCCCGTGACTGGAGAAGGATGCTTTGCGTGAGTGCACCGATGACAGCTCCTGCGAAAGCGATTGCGACTGTGAGAGCGACCTTGTAGACAGTGAGACTCTTGCAGGGACACAGTACATGATGCACTTACCTCGCGTGTAGCGATTCGGCCGAGGTCGCTTGCCGAAAAAAAAGGCGTTTACCAGCGGAGTTATATTGAGTCTCAGAGTCCTTGACTCTCCCACTCGCCATCCGTCGCCTGGCCGGTGGACTCTCCAATAGTTTCTCCGGAGACTCCGATCGAACTGGTTCAGAATTGCTGAGCTTCGCTTCTTGGATTTGAGCAGCAAGATCAGAAATTTCTCTAAGAGCGTCTCGATACTTGGCCGCGATAGCTGATAGATCAGCCAAAGTCGCATTGTGGGTTTGTTGAAGGGCGAAAAACTGTTTTTCTAAAACCGAAGATTCTGTCAGCGCTTTAGATGACTGTCCATCCGGTGTAACGGGGTTTGAAGCAGCTTCCTCAGATGCCTTGGGAGAATTAGTCATATCAATCACCAAGCTCTTTTTTGCAGAAGTAACTTCGTCAACAACGCCGCCCAAGCGAGCTCTGACATCACTCGCTTCCTTTCTCTTGGCTTCCCATTCAGCCATTTTTACTTCCAAGTCTTTGACCCTCTTTTCACGCTCTTCTAGGTCACTTCGCCAGTTCTTTCCGTCCTCGCGCAGTGCTTCCAAGCGCGACCTGAGAGATTTGACCTCGTCCTGGCGCCGTTCACATTCATTCTCCAACCTTTCAACTGTTTTTTGAAGGTTAAGGACAGATTCATCAGATCGTCCTAAACGAGCCTCGAGGTCCGCGATATATTGTACAGATGATGATTCAGCCTCCTTGAAACGAGCAATTTCTCGCTTCAGGTCCGTTAAGGACTCACTCGAAGTTATCGAAGTTTCGTCATAGGACTTGATCTTCTCCTCGAGGTCCCGAACATATGCCTGAAAGGATGAGAATCTTGAAATAAAGAGTGAAAAAAATGAAATGCACCTCTGTTGATGATTCTCGTTCTGTTAACTTGGCAACCCTACTCCGAAGTTCCTCTACATAGAGTTCTGTCGCCGCATGGCGCTCCGTGAGAACAACTAACTCCTCTTCCTTCTCCTCAAAGAGTTCATTAGTATGCCTCAATGCCGCCTTGTTGAGGCTGAGCTCAGCCTCTATGGTAGCGATTGTCTTCTCATACTCCTCGATAACCGGCCCAACAATCTCCTCATACCGAGCTGTAGCACCAACGGCTCCTGCAGTACTGATCCTTTGTTTCTCTCCGAGTTCTCTCCGCAAACGTGTAAGTTCCTCCGTGCGTTCAACAAACTTGCTACGCATAGCCTCGTAATTATTTTGAAGGTCAGTCATCTGCGCTAGAACTTTCTTACTTGCGCTAGAATCCACGAGTTCTGACGACGAGTTGTCGCTAACCACCATACCAACTTCCTTGATAGTTTTGAGTTCCTTCCGTAAACGGGTCACAGTTCCCTGTAGCCATTCCACATCGTCCCAGCCATCTTCCTTTTCATTAAGAACGGCACGATTTTTGATGTTCCTGGCACGATTGGCATATTTGAGGGTATTTAAAGTTTCATTCGCATTCCATTCTGCAGGACTGACACAAGCAATCATAAGGGTATGGGCATTACCGCCGAGAGAATCTTGAAGAAGACGAGTAAGTTTGGAGTCACGATATGGAACGTGAGATGCAGTATGCGATTTGCTACGCGAAGGGTCTCCAAGGGCAGAAATGACATTTCCGAGAGCCAAGAGACCGCTGTTGATTGAAATACCCTCCTTGATACGTTCACCTGCCGCAGCTGTACGTTTGAGCTGTAAGTTTGTCAATACAAGGTCATGGTACTGTCACCGTTCTCTTACTCTTTCGGAACCTGCCAAGTCGACAAAGTGAAATTTAGAGACGATGGTGACCCATTCACCAAATTCGTCATCGCCACTAGCATGGCTTGTACGCTCGCCAACATGACCGAGGGCACTGGAAGGTCGTAAACCACCTCGACCCATTGCCGCCGCAAAGCTCGGCGTTGAGGGTCGTCCAAATGTTGGTGACGCTACACGGGTAGCCGAAGGAGACGCAATCATCGAACCAGGGCGTACCAGACGCGAAGGTGAACGGCCAGAAGGAGAAAGTGGAGTGGAGGAACGTGGGGGCGTTGACCCCGTATACCTTTTCTGAGTGAGCGTCAAGGAAAAAATCGCATGTGAACGTGATGATTGGGCATTCATGTCTGTCTCGTTAGTACGCCGAATGGACGTCCCCTTCCGTAGGAGGCTTCGTAAAGCTTGTATATCAGTTTAGGCCTGAGAATAACAGAATTGAAGTTCGCTCACGACATCACTTCAGCGACGTTTCTGACGTTGACTTCGCGAAGTCCACCCCAGATAATATGGCCATCCTTGTCCTCCCTGATTTGGACTTCACGTCTCCCGCCAGCCGTGTCATCTAGGCTAAGAAGGTCGATAAGGTCCTCGTTGTAGATTTCAATGAACGACCCCTTGACGCTAAAACTCCAGGTTCCCCCGCGCTCTTCCTTTAGCTGTTTAGCGCTTGAGAAAATAGTTGAGACTGCTCTTGGGATGATTCCCATGCCATTACCGGGATCCGTTGGGTCCGCGTCAAGGTCAATTCCAGTCATGGTAAAGGTCTTGCCGCTGCTCGTCTGACCATACGCGAGAATAGTGCAGTTAAACCCTTCAATAAAGCGGGACACGAGAGGCTTCGCGGTAGACACAAAGAGATCATATTGGGCCGTGTTGGGGGGATGAACTTGGTCGAAAGAAAACTGTTGCTTCTTCGCAGCAGAACCAGAGGAAGGCGTCGAGGGTGTACTGAGGGTTCCTGAACCCGACACACCAACTGGAGCGACTTCAATCAAAACAGTACTTGAAGAGGTAGCATGAATGACCGAGCGCTGAAACCGAGCGGGGATGGCGGTGGAATCCTGGTTGGTTGGGGGACGTATGCGCAGAGCTGGTTGCGTGGTCAGTAAACTCAAATATTTTATATTTTGTACACGCACCAACTTGAACAGAGGTCATCGTTGCAGACGATGAGCTCTGGGGGGGCATGGCTACGACTCTGGCTCTCTTGCTGCCGCCCTGGTATGTCTTCTCACAAATCACGATTCGGCATGTTCCGATCTCAGTGCCCATCTCTTGACAACGATGTTCCAGTGTATATCAAAAGTACTCCCATCTGTTTGTATAGCCATTCCATGCTATGCCTGACCTCTTCAATCAAACTTCCCTCTGTCGCACTCATAGTTTAGACAAGCCGATGTTCTCGATTTACCGTGTGAGACAAGCTGAAAATGGTTCCGTATTTGCACAACCTCCCCTCGAGCACCACCATCAGTGCAATACGCAGGTATGGAAGTTATCGTGGCTTCATTCTCGCTGCAGTGTATACTTCAATGATGTTGTAGTTCATGTCAAGATGTCTGCTTAAGGTGACTTAACGTTCAACTTCCAAGATATCGGTGTCAATTGCAGCAGTCGACTGACACATCTTGACTTGGAGATGCAAGTTCAGGATAGCTCGGTGGCTCAACATTGTAGGAAATTTGCTGGGAACACATGTACATACTTGAGTATGAATTGTTGCAAATGAAACATCATGCCGGAATTGATCGGTATTATAGTGATGGCATCTGATCCCTCTGATTGTGGGCGGAGGCATTAAGAATGGAGCCCTTTTCTTCGTAAGTAGCTATTTCGAGGCATTCACAAGGCTGGTCTTAACATCTGTATCTAAGGTTGTAAGATAATGCTTCATGAGCTGCTCGAAATGTCAATGGACTTTGGAGATTCAAGCTCAAGTCCATCATGGATCGGCGAATGCTCGGCTGGAGTGTTCACCCACCCAACGAGTCCATCACACATGGGTGTTAAAATCTCTGAATCTCACGTGATTCAACACAAAGAGAAATGAGAGAGGCTTACACTAATCTCTTGTTTAAGGATTCAAATATTTTCCGCCCGGCTCTGTGCAAGAACTTTTAATTACTCTGTCAAGTTGAATCTGGGTTCTAAAACACAATTTTCAGCGTCATGGTCAAAGCTATGACATTTTACTGATTTTTGGAGTTTTTTTGACTCTCAAAACCAACTTTAAAACCAGCCCTCAAGAGCCCTACTATGGAGTACCCACACTTGCATGAGGAGATTGAATTCGGTACAGTTTGGAGGTATCGTTTTGGCTCTGGATCGGAATCTAGGAGGCCTCAGAAGACATGCCATTATCATGTACATACATGTGCATGTTGTGTTAACTGTGATCAACTGCTGAGAAGTTTTCTTGAATTTCACGTCTTATTCTCTTTGGTAAACCGAAGTTTTACTTCAACAGAATGATAGATATATGGACGTAGACCAAAGAAATCTGGATATCTGCGTGTTTATCTACTGTAACGGGAACTGGTTTTCAAGCTTTTGGAGCATACAACTGATTTTACACTGCCCGTAACATCCAATTGCCATTGTTCATGAGATAATTTGATTACTTTTTGAGTGTGCGAGATTGAGAGTCACTAGTAAGTTTCATATTATGGTTGTACTATACAAATTTTTTGGTGGCTTCCAGCCAGAGTCCGGTTATGGACTGGAAATACTGAAGAGTGGGAATGAGTCTACAACACTCTCAGACCTGGCTTTAAAAGGTGCTCAAATGGGCTTTAATGACAGGCATGAAAAAGTAATGAGTATAGATGAGAAGCATAAGCATGAATCCATCATTACATACATGTACTACACAAGTTTGCTTGTGGAATGATGCTTATACTTACGCGAGTGATAACAAGGGGTTTGTAAGAAAATTAACAGAAGACCTATAATAGAGTCTCGCCTATACCAGATCATGAGTATAATGCTTTATCAAAAAGTTCGAGAGCAAGACTGACCGAGCGCCGACCGAACCAGGGAGCAACCCACTTGCACTGTCTGATGCACGCTGATATCATCCGCGAGGGACGGGTTGACCTCCTGTTTGATGTCAGCAAATGGGATTACAAGGGTACATGCTACCTACCATCAAGTCCAATGCCACAAGTAGACCTGTCTCGTAGATTGCCTCGCAAATGTAATGACCCTCTCTAAACGTGAGACCACCACGGACCTGCATGACGAGGTTTAATAGATGACACTCTGGCAAAATTACCTCAAAATACCGGGGTCCCAGTAGATGGTGCGACAGAGGGATCCAGCGCGTCTACGTCGAAGCTCAGATGAATAGGGCGATCTCTGTTGGGATTGACGTGGTCTAATGCCATTTCCACAACTTTTCCAATACCATACTTGTCGACTTCGTGCATACTGAACGCCTTGATATTTTTGTCGCGAAGGATACGCTTTTCCCCTGCATCAACATCGCGCAGACCAATATACACAAGGCGGTCGGGCTTGAGAAGGGGCTTCACCCAGGAGAATTCAGAGATTTGGTTACCAATACCGAGAAGGAAAGAAACGGGCATGCCATGTATGTTCCCTGAAATGACCGTCAGTACAGTACTCTTATCACAGAAAGCCATGCACACCTGAGTCCGTAGTCTCAACGGTGTTGATGTCAGCGTGTGCATCGATCCAGATAAGACATGCTTCTGGATGTGCACTGTCGAGCTTAAGTCAGCGGTTGAAACAGGGTACAGTGGCAATAGTGGCAGTTATACCTTAGTGTTCCCGACACGGTACCCAAAGCCTACTTTATAAATGAGATTTGCATGTGGAAGATGTGACTGTGCGGACACAACCAAAGAGTGGTCACCTCCCAGGGTAACAGTGAGTTCACCGTTGCGGGCATGTTCTCCGACTGCTTTTGCAACTGCTTCTGTGACACGGGAGACTAGGCGCGGATTTTTCAGAATGCCAACAGGGGGGTCACTGGCGGCGTCCACGTCTTCAAATTGGTGGTGCCCATCAAACTTAACTCTCCAACCAAGGTTAACAATTTGTTCAATGAGGCCGGCCTCAACGAGGTGAATGGGACCCTTGTCAACCCCGGGTCTTGGCTATGAAGTATTAAGTGGGAACAAATGGGTGTCGAGGCGCAGCTCACCTGTCCACCGCTGTTTGATTGTTTATACTGATCTGAACGTCACTCCACATTTATCACAAAGACTGAACATGCCTAAAGGGACATCCTACGATCTGAGTTGCATTGAGATATTTTGTCCCGACAAGATACAAGCATACGCACAGCAGCCGTCTTAGGTTCAGCGATGTAACGACACTTTGTAGCCATAGTGGATCAAGAATGGTGGGTGTATCGGAGCGCAAGTACGACTTATAGCTGCGCTGAAGGCGAAAGATCCGAGATAGGCGTGCACAGAAAGCTAAGCCCTTGGATGGTCCGATAGAGCGACTTCGGGACGCATTTGCCAAGTTAGTTGATCCGGGTTCCAAGCCTCCTGTTCTGCGATGGTCAGGTGATGCTGAGATATCTTTGCCGCTGCTTGACAACGACATCTGCATCCACGGCGCGAACCATTTTCTAAAAATAGCGTCATTAAATATCATGATGGGTCCAGCTCAACCAGCCACCTTGCTTTCATCCAACTATGTCTACAAACGAAACTACGTCCGACTACGAGCATACTCCCTCGAGGACACCTCCCAGGTTTCAGGATCTTGTACGTCTTATATATTCCCTCATAGTCTCAGTATCCTACCTATCCATGCATTTCCACCTTCCCCGTGTCAAATCCTTGACTAACATTGTCGACCAGGTTCGCGATGTTATAAAACAATATCGCCACGAGAAGGAATCCGAAGCACACCAGGTAAGATGTTCTTATCTCATCTAACGTCACACGTCACTCGTCTTTAGATTTTCCGTGGTGCCGCAGGCCACCAGCCCAAAGGTGTTGTGCCCCAGACAGTTAATCCGGTATGCAGTTATGGCATCTTCGTTCTATTTATGTCGACCGAACGCTTGTAAGGATGAGGAAACCGTACCGGGCATCGAACATCCTGGTAGCACCGGTGTCATCTACTGTTCTGATAGGGCCATGGCCAATGGTTTCAGCTATGCCAACTCTCATCAGTGGGCCAACCTGGGACAAGGTGCCCCAGAAGTTGGCCCTATTCCGAATGCCCCTGCCCGTCCGACCTCAATCCCAATTCCTACTGATTCCCTAGAATATGCACCTACTACCGGTGTGAAAGGTACGTTTACCTGTCTATTTTGTCAAACAATTCATCAAGTATGTTTTAGCTCTGAGAGAAGCTGTCGCCAACTTGTATAATGTGACATATCGCAGTAATAAAGCTAGCAAGTATACCTACGAAAATGTTTGTATCGTACCAGGTGGTCGTTCTGGTCTTTCTCGCGTCGCAGCGGTCATTGGTGATGTTTATACGGTCGGTATAGTCTCTGATCAACTCCCTCACTTATACATTCTTGCGCTGCAGTCCTTCCAAATTCCGGATTATACCGCATACGATCAAGTTCTTAGTGCTTTCAAAAGACTTGTACCTGTTCCCACTGCGTTAGTTTCGTTTTAGTGTTCATCGCGTTTTTTGACTCTTTACTTTTAGGCTCGACGCCAAGGTGATCATCCGCTGACTTTCCAGAGTGGAAGAGTCCTCTGATACCGCTCTATATAGACTAAATATAAGCTTGATATCCAACAAACCAAAGTTAGCAGGAATCTTTCAACACAGACTACACCTAACTTGTATATACTCTTTAGAGAGATATACAGACACAAGGTTTAGCGGTAATTCTTGCATCAAACCCACGCAACCCCACTGGACAGGTAGTTCGATCATGCTTGTCTGTTTCCTTCTACTTAATTTTTATGTTCACCTCAAGGTCATTAAGTGAGTCTGTATTGGAATCATTTTCGAGAAACGTCTGACAGCTCTTATCACCTTAGAGGTAACGACCTCAAAGAACTTGTTGCCCTTGGTCGTGAAGGGACGACAGTGATATTGGACGAGGTATATAATGATTTTACGTCTCTATTCCTTCTCATCTGGTGTTCAGTTCTACTCCTGGTACATCTATCCGAATAATGAGCATGATTATGGAAAGTCCGTTTCCGCAGCCCAATATGTCGACAATGTGAATGAAGATTCCATGATCATTATCGACGGCCTGACCAAGGTTATCCTCTCACATTACGTTGAAAAATAAAGCACCCTTCTCATGACTGCTACAGAACTGGCGCCTTCCAGGATGGAGAATTTGCTGGGTCGTTGGGCCTAGGAATCTGATCACTGCTCTGTCCCAGTCTGGTCGGTACTATTCGGCTTCATCTAGACTCTGACCGACTACAACCTCACATAGGGTCATTCCTTGACGGAGGGGCAAACCACCCGTGCGCCTACATCGAGACTAAGGCTCTATCTTGCCATTGACGTTGATTTTTTCAGGCTACAGTTGGCCGCCATTCCGCTGTTGGACCCGTCTCTCGTTGCGTTGGAAAAGGTATGTTTTGGATGACATAGACACAGAATGTTCATTATGAACGTCTCCTATAGGTTGCTCTCCAGAAACATTTCAAGGCTAAACGTGACCACGTTCTCTCCCGTCTCCACGCACTCGGTCTCGACGTCGATATCCCACCCACCAGTACCTTTTATATATGGCTCAATCTTGAGAAGCTCCCGGAACCCTTGAACAACGGCCTCGTGTTTTTCGAAGAGCTCCTCAAGCACAAGACCATTGTCATCCCTGGTATTTTCTTCGACATAAATCCTGCTCACCGCCGCAACCTCTTTAACTCTCCTTGCCATCATTTCGTGCGGCTTTCGTTTGGTCCACCAATTGAAGACCTTGACAAGGGGTTGGATGCTATTGGCCAAGTTCTTCAGAAAGTCAGAAGGGCAGGAACGCGGAACATGGGTCATGGGTGTGTCATCAGGCTATTAGAAGGGTATGCATGACTGATATTTTTCCTCCGGATCTAAGTTATAAAAAAAGCATTGACATTACCCTCGATACCCAAGTACCTAATCTCAATGGGTCACTTAGCCCAACAACCCCCACTTTTGTATGTTATTTCAACGCTGTTTCCAATTGACTGATAGATAATGCCTCTTTCTAGGCCCAAACATGATAATGTTCTCTACCCAGGTTACGATGAAATCATCTACATATTGCTATATGTATATATGTTGTTGAACTGTACTTTCTCTGAATCAATACAAGATTGTTTCTGCTCGAAATCAGGAGTTTCCTGAGCAAGGTCCTCATCACTTACAATCCTCGATGCACAAGGCTCAACATGACTTTGTTACCCAATGGGATCAAACGGAGCGAAGGCAGTCTTAAAAGCTTGCGCATCTGCCATGTCATCTTCCTCAGGCAACATGCAGGCCTTCCAGTCAAAGCGGTCTGGCATGCCCAGTAGGTTGACCAAAACTTGTCTGGAGAGATTAGAGGGGGGTGAGGAGAGTCACTTCAGTCAGACAGAAGGAACAAACGCAGCGACACGCACCTGCCAAACTGTATGCTAAATGGCACATGATCCTTGATCAAATGCACCATTTTCCTGCCGTCTGGCAAGTCGACTTTAAAGTAGCTACCTTTGCCTCCTCTACACGAATCCATTGCTGCATCAGCATCCTCCTCGAAATCGATGCCGAACTGTCGTCCTTCCTGAATAAAAGCATCCTCAAGTCTATCCTTGTATTCCAGAGGTACAGGCACAGACTGCAGATGTGCATGACCCCCTTTGGCGCTTAAACGTCCAACTTCAAACGCAACGCCAACAGCACCATGCTTGGCGTACATGGCCTTAAGGGCTGACTTGTATCTGAATAGAAAAAAAATGATGTTTCAGCACCATAAATCCAATATCAACCATTGATGGCGCATTACTTCTCAGTTTCTTCTACAATAGGTCCTGCGAGGTCCGCAGGCAATGTAGTGTAAGTCGGAAAATGTGTTATTGGGACAATCAAAACATGTCCTCCTCCAGGGACAAGAACACGGTCTGTAGAGGATTGTGTAGGGATTATTTGACCTTTAGGCAGTGTCAGATAGCATTCCGAGCCAATCGCAACTATAAGATGCTTTCTGTGGGTACAACCATGTTATGGATGAGTCTAAGTTTGAACGCATTACCTGACGTACGCAAGATTAGGATTTGATAGGCAGAACCAGCATTCATCCGCTACAGTAACTTAATATAGACTAGAGGAACAGAAAAAGCAACTCACGTCCGATCTCTTTCACGGGTCCACGCTTGCCTCCTCGTCGCTCACCCTGTGACGGGCGTTGATTGGCGACTAGACAATCTTCAAGCAAATGATGCTCGCTTCCACAGGCACGACAAACATAACCTGGTTTGGGTTTTTTCCCCCCTGTATCGCCCCGCTCATCTCGCGTTGGACAGTCTCGTACAAAGTGACCAGGCTGTAGACAGTGAAAAAAAGCTGTGCGGGAAAGATTTTAGGCGACTTACAGTTCCGCAAATCTTACATACATAAGTATCAGGTGGATGCGCTCTCTCTGGACAATCATTTATGAAATGCTAGAGAAAATCAACATGCATATATATTTGTACTTTGTCGTCAAATACCTCAACCGAATCACAGCGTCGACACTTGTAGCCTGGTGGTGGTTTTCCTGGTTCCCCTTGCACTAGAAATAAACGGGGTTAATTCCGGTGGACACAGTGTAAATGACATCTGACCTATCCGGCTACGCTTGGTGGGTGCCCGTACATTTCCAAATATGAAGTTTTCTCCCTCTATATACTGATGAGGCCGTTTCGCTGGTCGATATATACCTTCTGTAAATGGATTTTTAGATGCATTCGCGGGTCGCGGCACCTGTCCGGGTTTTGGTGCAATTGAGAAGGCATAAAACCACTTGGCGTTGCTAATCAGTAGAGCATAACTTTACATATAAATCACATACTCTGGGTTTCTTTCCCGTAGATGGCGCATTCCCAAAGGCTCCAAGACTAATGAATCTCGATACACGCCCTTCCGCATCGTCCCATACAAAGGGCTCTCGTTCCCAGAATTGCGGTGGCACACCTCCGGAGGCGGCAAAGTGATAACGTGGTTTCATGCAGCGAATTAATTCGTCCAATTCAGAGACACCTGAAGAAATGAGTTCAGGTAGCGGAAGAACCACCTCAGAGAGCTGGGTGACAGCTGAGGGCCAGACGTTCGTCATGAATATGTCGATAAGTTGAGAGGACGATGCTAAGCTTTGTATAGCAGCTAATGAGTGATAACTTTGGGCACTGGATGTTTCTGCGATTGAATTTGAAAGGAGCCGCTCGAGAGTTTGTGAGCTGAAATACGGTGACAAAAATCCCTACAGAAAAATTGACATTGTGGGGCTGATTTGATAGAAAAACATACAGGAGGTGAAACTGCAGTGGAGTATACATCCGGGTCGTATTTCCCGCCCAAACAAGCGATGCGCAATCCATGTGCAGTTGTAATGATGCCTGACTTGCCTATACGCAGGTTAATGCATCTCCCCCATTGAAAGAAAAGTGGTGAGCGTACTCAAGAGGAATACTCTTTTGCATAGTTCTCCGCCATCTTTGGCAAACTTCTCAACTACCTTCTCGGGTAGCGGGTAGTCTCCTTGCATAATATAGCAGTCAATCGGAGCTTCATGCCAAATTTGAGTTCAGGAATTTACATAGAGGTCAACATAGGCGCCCACCCTCTAACTCGCCGGACAAAAGTTGTGAGGTTTCATCCTCAAAATCAGATACGTCGTCTTTAAAACCGAAGAAATCTCCGGTGCAGAGAACAAGATCAAATTTGCCATTTTTCGCGTCTATTACCTTGATTTTAGCGAAAAGATCCTTGATTGAGCCGGCTGCAGACCCCACGGCTAAGCTTCAAAAGAAATTCAGCAAGAATGCACTGTTTAACAAAAAAACTCTTACATCTTCACAGAATTTGTCATCTCGGTTGATGTCAATATACTTATCGTCACGGAAAGCATCTCTTACTTCTGCTTTTGGAAGACGCACACATTGTTTGGCAAAAACTTGTAATTTTAACCATGGGCGTATATCCAAACTGAAGTTCAGTACTACTTTTACCTATCGTACGCAGGAACATCTGTCTTATAGCGAGCTACTTATAGCCGAAGAAGGTATGAATAAACACATCTGCTGCAGTGAAGACAGTCCTTACGGAGTTTTTGATCCCTACTGTCTCATGGCAACTTGTATTTTCCCATCTTTTTTCTTTCTCAAAAGCCAGGTTTGTCGGGTTTGTTTGTAAGTAGAAGATGAAATTACTGTTTCAATTTGGTAATATGTATACAATTCAAGAGTTGTTTTCAGGAAAAGGACGGACGGAGAGACAACGCGAACGTCAGGATAGTTGTCCCAGAAAATAAAATCACAAGCAATTGCGGTATGCACAAGAAGCATAGTTCAATAGTAAGGATATCTATAGCAACACGTACTTTCTTTTCGTCCTGGGAATATCTGATTTGTACAATTCGATGTGTCAACGAATGGCGGTGGATCTACTGTGTGTACTTGCCTGGTCGGCAAAGACAAGGAGAGAGTTGACATGGCATGGGTGCTTAAAAGTATCGCGACAAGAAAACGTTGTTCCACTCTGGACAAGGACTACTGTTTTGGTAGATTTCATAGTATTCTGCAGAAAAGTGACGTAGAGGCGGGAAATATCCGTACTGAGAATCTCATTGTGAAGTGACATATGTTCACTCTACCTCTACTTGGACTGCTGTCCAAAATTTATGGAAGTTGGCCGTGTCATGCCGTGCAAGCATTTCCCTCAGTTTGATGTCTACAATTTTCAATCAAACCATACCACGTGTTGATGTCAGTATGCAGTGAAAGCGGAAAAGTTATTCTGGACGCTTCAGCACATGTCCAAGGTTCGTATACATTCGCAGAAGTCTGATGTCGTTATTTTTTCGTTATTTTTGATCAACCCGAAATCCACGCGCGCGCTAAAGCTCAGTGACGTCCGATGAGGAACAATGGATGGTTGATCAGATAGTAAAAGCGACATGCGGACCATTTGCACCTCCAGAAAAGGAACAAGGCCAAAATAAGCGAAGAACAACCAAATACATCTAAATGGCGACGTATGCCCAAACTGGGGGCGATGTTGTCGCATGTCAATCAACGGTGCATGTTGAACCCTGAATGTAAACCATGGCCTTCTAATCCGTGGTGCCTGGCTCCCAAGGACATCTTTATAAATCTTTCACTTTTTTAATTTTTTCCCTCACAAGCTCCGCTCCTGACATCCCAGCGATTCTTTCGCCAACTACAATGCTTGTCCTCAGTACTTTGCTACCCGCTCTTCTCATTACTGGTGCTTACGCCACTCCACTTCCTGGTGATTTCCAAGCCCTGCGATTTCCTAATGTTGATCCGAAAGAGTTGCTGTGCCAGCTTCCCATCTTTAAAAAATTCATTTGCCCTCGCTCAGGGAACAGCTCCTTATATGTTAAGACGCCTCTTGGTCTTGCCATGGGAACCCCCGATGATTCCGGAGTGCGCAGGTTTGTTGTAAAGTACGCCAGTGCCAGCCGCTGGGCCCCTTCCACTGTTACATCTACATGGACTCTTCCGTCAGTATTGACATTCATTTCCATCGTTTACTCTCGCTTACCGTTCTATAGGCCTGGTACCGCTAATGAGACATCATTACCTCCTGCCTGCCCGCAACCCGGAGTAGATCCTTCGGTATACAATGAAGACTGTCTCTCCATGACCATTTATGTTCCTCCAGACCTTACCATGTACAGCAACGCGCCCACGCTGATGTGGTACATTTTCATATCTAAGCTCTCCCCAGCCGATTCAAATTTATTTACAGGATCCATGGGGGTTCATTTATTGTTGGTTCTGCTACCGGCCCAGGTCTCGATGGATCAAAGCTCGCAGTTGCAACTAAGTCCATTGTCGCAGTCGTTCAGTACCGCCTCGGAGCAGTATGTCAATCATTGTCTGTTCGTCTCTGCATGTTAATATCTTTCAAAGTTGGGTTTCATGTCACCTGACGGAACAACCAATCTTGCCGTCAAGGACATAATCAACGCTCTCAAGTTTTTGAATAAGGTTTCGCCTGCATTCGGTGGATCTTACTCGAAGATTACTGTTGCTGGTCAAAGCTCTGGTGCAAATATGATTAGGGCACTTTTAGCCGTCCCCTCTGCTTCTTCGTTGTTCAAGTCCGCCATTTTACAGTCTGATCCAATGGTAAGCCGGCATCTTGTTTGAAACATTCCCTTCTCAGAATTAAATAAATCATGCAGAATTATGGGTTCCTGGCTCCCGCCGTCCAGCAGACACTACAAAGCTCGTACAACGGCCTCATTGGTTGCGATGCCACCAATACAACATGCCTGGATAAACTACCTTTGGATGCCATTATCGATGCTCAAATGACCTTGTTCAATAACGCTGTCAAGCTTGATGCATCAGCTGGTATTGCAGAACCGATTCGTCCAGTCCGTGATGGGAGCCTCATCACTTCTCCTCTCGATTCATCTGCTGCGTTTCCATCGGTCAGCAAACCGATCCTAATAACCACCGTCCTCAACGAGGCTGGGTTCGCCATATATGGCCAATTTCCAAATCCTCTGCCTAGCGCATCATTCGAGCCCATATGTGAAGCTAGCGTCGGCAGTGAGCGCGCTGCGCTCATAGTTGACTCTCACTACTACCCTGCTACGCCCGGTGTCGACGGAGGCGAGTCTGACGCTCGTAGCCAGCTGCAATCATTGGGCACAGACTATTTGTGGAAATGCTCTGGATGGACTTTTGCAAGAAACTGGGTGCAGAACGGTGGTACGGCATACGTCGGAGAGTATCAGCTAGGTGCATCGTACGCTGGAAACAATGTTGTTCCCTACTGTACAGAGGAAGGCGTTGTTTGTCATCAAGATGATATCGAGATAGTTGTGGGTGGCTCTCATCTTTGCGTCGTGTAAATGACTTACTAACTATCTAATAGTTTGGCACTGTCTCCAACGCCACCACTGCACAAACAGCTCTTATTACGGAGATGCAACAACGATACAAGGCGTTCATTGTCACCGGCAACCCAAACGTCGCTGGTTTGTCCGCCTGGACTGCTGCAACGACCTCTGACGTTAATACTCTTCCCCTTGGCGGCACCGATTCCGTTGTTGTCGGGGCTTGCGATCCCAGTTTCTGGGGGCATGATGTTCAATACGATTACCAAGTCTATGATATCTGACGAAAGACAGGACCTTCATCGCGTTTTAATAATTCTTAGATTTTCATTTTCGCTGACTCCCACCATAATACTCTGACTGTAGCTTTACGTCTCTACATTTTATCATGTCTTGAATCACTCCCTCTAATAACCTCATTGTAGCCATAACTATCATTAACGATATATATGATAAATCTTTAAGCCGTTTATTCCCAAATTATAGTTTCGAGGCTAGGTTAAAGGTATGTGGTTCTATCTCTGTAAACACATCGAAGTTCCTCTCTACAGTGACTTCAGAAGTAATCTGCAATGCAAACGTGAGGTCATGATTGTGTCGGACGCATCAAAATATGTTCATACCCCGCCTTTGCCAGCTTTGACTACTACACGGTGCCGCCGACCTTTGGAGCCGCCGCGCGTCTCGTCACCTTCATATGTCAAGATATATCTTCCTTCCCCGTCAGGCAATCCAAGTCTAAGGGGATTCAGCACCATACGGCCGAACAGGCCCTTTGATAGAGCCTCTACACGTTCTCGCTGTGCTGGTGTATTCAACTGGCCCTGCAAGATTTCTGACAATGTGTGAAGAAGATATGCCTGGGGAGGCATCAGTGTGATCTTTCCTTCGCGAAACTCTTTCATTGCGTTGACTGGATGGAGGTATCGGGCAGAGATGACTTCCTGTCCGCCGTCTACTCAAATCAGCCTATGAATGCCGAGCAAGTATATGAATAGTACCGTGTTTTGGGATGCGATCTTGTTTGGTCCCGGACGAGAAACCTGATGAAGATGTTGCCGAGAAGAAAGCGATGAAGAAGTGAGTGTGGAAGCGCCTATGCGGCATCAAGTCACATATTCGAGGAGGTCACGAAGCTGTTCATACCTCAATACGTTAACAGGGGTGATCCACTGTGTGAACGGAAGAAGTGAATGGACATCGGGTATCATGTTCTGGCTCGAAAGAAAGGCCTGAAAGCTCAATTTTTGTGAATGGATGTTACGGCGCGCCTCATCCAACACTTCATCTGTCAATATGGCTGATACATCATCGGAGGCCTGTGAGGCAAGTAAAATTCCAGATTCTTCGAAGGTTTCGCGTATCGCAGTCATTACAAAGGAAGTGTCCTGCGTTCGGTCGAAATTCCCTCCAGGAAACACCTAGTATAGTGATTTATAGTTTCGAATATGCTGTCGATGATGAAAAATAGTCATACATGAACACCACCAAAGTGCCGAGCTTCTGGATTGCGGTGTACGAGAAGTACTTCGTTACGCGAGTTGACAATAATTAGGCTTGCAGATGGTCTAGGGACCTGGTTTTGGACAGGGGTCGTAGTAGCAGTATTAACCATGGTGCAATAAGGTGCGGGGAACTTTTTTACGGATGACAGAGATGGGAGAAATGGGCGAGCGACACAGCGGAGGATGTTCGAAGTCAGTACCATGCATATATAGGTTCGACTAAGCTAGGGCCGGCCTGCTCTGATTGAAGGCAGTCGAATCACTCGGAGTTCATCATTCTGCGATCGGAGCGGGAATACCGGCAAGCGCCGCAATAAGATCGCAACCACGTGGATAGCAAATGATTCCGCAAATTTTCCAGGAACCGAGTATGTATGCGGTAGCCTGACGCGTTGTAAGTATACCGTATTTTACGTCAGTGAGCCCAGTAAAACGTGATTTACAAATTCAACCTTGATCTGCCAACACCGGCATGCGGAAGTCCGGAAAGTGCATCCCTTCCACTTAGCCAACCTACGGCAGCGTTTGTGTTACAAAAGACGTTGAGTAGACTGGGCATATAATATCCAAAATCTGTGAAAACATATAGTACCACATTCTATCATCGCCCTTTTATGAGTTGGGAAGGTTTAGAGAATCCATACGAAAGAGCGGATCGATCTGGTGTACTTCCATCAAAATCGTCATGCTTGTATATGGACAACCATGAGTCACTTGTATCTTTCGGTCAAAAAATGATTCGACCCCTGACATTGATCTTTAAGATCACTGATTAATCACTAGCTAGCCTCGAAGCTTGAAGACCACAAATTTGCTCGTGAAGTACACAACATTCGATATCATATATACGTACACCACAATGCACACACATTGACATGCAAATGTAAATAAGCATTAGACATTTTGAAAACAAGAACTTATCATGGAGAATATATCATTTTGACTGTTGAAAATCAAAAGATAGTTCAGTGTTCAGGCAAGCCTCGAACAACCTGCTTCCAATGCTTAAAGACACAGGACAATCGGCATTAGAATGTTCATATCGAAGAAGAAGCTTACCTTATGATGAAGACTCCTGAAGTCGGCCGCATGAATGTGAAGTAAATATTTCGCAAGCTTATTGAGTTCTTGATCAGCTATGGCTTCCGGAGTGTGGGCATTCTTAAAGGCGTGTATTTTGAGGCCTTCCTTCGGGTTCAAAGCAAAGTTTCGACTCTGAGGTGGATCACGAAATGATTCATACTACAATCATTGATCTTACTTACTAGATCGTCGACATGGATTGTATTCGTAGCATTACTATGAAGGCTGCGAGTTTAATTTTTGCATTAAAAAAGAAACCACGTACTATTGGGGAAATTTGTTCCATATAATTTGAAGAGATTTGACTTGATGGTTCCATGGCCTGCCATCCCGCTCAGTAAATACAGTGAACATACATGTCTTATCCAAAACTATAAACAGATGGGAAGGAGTATCGTGGGGTGGGAAACGTTGACCCACCAAAAGAAATCTAGAACACTTCCTTATCGGCACGAGTACCAAAGAACGGATTGGGAACCCACCTGGTAGTTTCGATTCAAGCCAATCATTCCTAATTCTACTAGTTTTGTCTCTAGCCAAATCCAGCTGGTTTGTGACCTGGACCTCAATTAGATGAGGAGTGGTATGAACGAGGGCAGACAAACCAAATACAGACTATCCCAGCAGTCAGACTTTTATGTTCCTGGGTTTAAATAGGAAACTTACTATCGTAATATGGGTAGATGGCTTCAAGAAATTCGTGAAGAAAAGGCCTCGCACATTCTGCGGGCGGCAAGCTTCCTGATGTCAAAGGCTTGGTATCCAAAATGGCTAGAAATCAAATAAAACTCTTTTAAAAAGGTCTTAGTATGAACCAGGCGTACTGTAATCTATATCGAGCACAAGGAGTTTTTTGTCTGGTCGCAAAGGAGAGATAACATTGACGTTTAAATTGTCGGTAGCTTGTTTAATCTTTCTAATATTACGCTGGTCATTCTTATACGCAGCACTTGCGTCTAAATTGTCAGAAAAGTCGAAGTCGAGATCGTTTACGACGTCAGGCAAACTTTCAAGCTCTGGAAAACAAGAAAATCAGCAATTGTTACGAGACCAAAGCAAGGAGATATCACGAACGAGACGGATCTTTAATTTCATCACCTTCCGGTGTGCCAACGAGGATAAATTTCTTTCCCGATGCAAGACGTAGGTCGGAGCTAACACAGTGTGTCAGTAACAGGAGAACAAGCTACCGAAGCTATTCTTCACATTCGGTCTTGGTCTGGTGGAAGCTTGCCTTTGACCAATCCAAGAATCTTTTGCCTTTCGGGTGGTACTCTTGTCAAAGTTTGTATAGCGGCTTTGAGGTCAAAAACCCTGTATCATATTTACCAAGTGAGCTAGAAAGACTCAGCAAAATCGAAATCAAGAAGAAAAACCTGTCAGAGTCTGCGATATCCAAGACGAATGATTTTGTAGACCAAGTAAAGTGGAGCAGCACCCATCGCTCTGGATCTTCTCGGACTTGAACTTCAGCCTGTGAGTGTGAGATGTTTAATCATTTAAAGATGATAAGTAATTTTGGCACGCACAGGCAGAGCTGATGCAGGGCTCTGAGCTTTGTCCTCGACCATTCTAAAAGACGTCTTTGAATTATCTGTATAATAGCGTCTCTCGAATGGTAGAGATCCTGGTCCAAGTTAATTGCTATCTATATGGTAATTATTAAGTAAGGCTCATCTCATTTGCAAACTCATCAACTTCCCGAGTTCACCATCACCAAGCTCTCAACGCTCAGCACCTATCAGCTCGAAAGGTTTTCGACTTAGAAAGAAGCTGAGATTTTGAGGAGCCGGCCTTGCGTAAAGGGCTCGGTAGTCGTAGGCAAGGAGTTTCTCGTTCCAGTGTGAAATAAATATTCACCCGCCAACTCATATCAGCCTCCTGTATGCCTACATGCCGGTGAATTATCGTTGGGAATGGATTCGAGAAGAACTTCAGATGCTGAGCCATAAAAACTACGTTGTCAAGGATTCAATTGGTGAATTCGAGCCTGGTGACATTGCGTACCACGAAGGCAGCCTTCACGAAGTATTCACGGAATTCATAAAGAGAAAAGGGTACCAATTGACCCCTCTGGAAAAGACTAAGATGGCTAAGAAAGGACGGTATTGTATCGTTATACAGCGTCTTTCAAAAAATACCCACATAGTTTGTTATTGTGCATCCTTCGGTGGTGCAAAGGGCTTTCACGATCTTAAGGACCCTGTCGCACGACATTTTGGAATCCCATTGAATGAAGATACAATTTGGCCTGGAGTTTCTCCTTTACAAACCTCACCTCCATGGAAGAGCCCTAACGGAGCATACGTTTTTGCCATACCAATGGTTTGCGAAGGCCTTCTCCCAGCCAACATTCCAGAATCTAAACTTCTTTCAAACGACATGCAGCGATTGAGGCGCATAATTGTAGATCGCAGTCAGGTTGGACGCTTCCTACTTTGTTTGAGCATTTTGCTAAGTATTTAAAAGAGTTTTGACAGATATGCAAATGAACTTCGCGCCGGGTACGCGAAGTGGAAATTACTGCGTTATGCAATTCCCTTGATGGCCCAGGAGACACAAATGACAGAGGTAGTCACTCGCCGGGAAGTGATACGACAACCTTTCGAGCACCCGAATCGAATCAGTCTTCTCTACCAATGTGATTTGTTCTGGTTGTTGAAAGACATACAATCCGGCCTTTTCAGGCGGTCTATGTGTTTAGAAAGTCTTACATCACGCAAGCGGCCTTTATTGACAAGACTTCCAATACCTTTCTTCCCTCCTAGATTACTAGTGAGACCAATAACTCGCCCTCTGCAATTTATCTAGATCTCTCTCTACAATTCGAGCTTCGCAACACTATTCGTTACAGAATGGAACGATGGGAGAGAGGAAGGAGCTGTAGGAATGTTATCACTCGGCGAAACTGGTGGAGAGATATACACAAACAAGGCTGCGTCGTTCTGGCTGCGGTGGATTCTTTAATGCTTGGAATAAAGAGATTGGTTGCAGCATCAAACATCCATCCTTCTTTTTGGGCAGCTGGCCAATGGTAATGGATCAGAGTCGTCCAATATTGTTTTACTTGAGCACACCTGCAAGTAGCTCGTCCTGTTTCATTCCAAGATACATCTGAGCTAGAGGAGCTGGTAGAGATGTGTAGGCGGTTGACAGTAAACTAACAGTTCTTCGGCGGAAAGCTTCTACTCAATTGATTTAATTCAAAAAACAAGGGTCTGTGCATAGTGTACATACCAACAAAAGTCATCACCAACCCGGATAGGACTGAACCTAGCGGTTCATCGAAGGAATCAGGTTGTTGCACGAGAGATTTGAGCTCCTGAGCCCGGAAATAAACACTTGCATGGTCTCTGTACCAAGTGGAAGCTAAAAGCCCGAGCAGAGAGTGAATGAGAGGCGTCAAATAAATGTCATCGGGCAGTTTCGTCAATGCAAAACGCGCAGGGGGGCTGTCAAGGTTCAAGGGAGGATTGAGCCATACAACAAAGGTAAAACTCACAGATCATCAACAATAAGATACGCGAGGACTAAAGGTCCGAGAACGAGAAGGCGGGTCAGACGATGGTCGCTGTCAGCATCGCTCTTGAATCTCGAAAGTCAGGAGATGGTGGCACAAGAGGACGAGACGCATACTTGTAGGTTGGCATTTTCAGCAACCTGAATGAGATTCTGAAAGTCGGACTGTGACGCCAGATCGACGATGGCGGGAAAGGCTGTCTGGAAGGCATCTAGTTGGGTTGTGGAAGGCATGGGAGGCGCCAAAGCGGTTTGTGGATTCCCAGCGGCGACACGCGCCTGGTCTTGAATCTCAGTCTCAGTCGTCGGAGGGGGCGTAGGTGGTCCATGGGTCATTGCAAAGGCAGTTAGAAAGAGTATATTCAGTGTACTATGATCAAGTTAAGAGAGAGATATCCGGAGATGTCAGATCCGGCGTTAATTGGTGTCACGCTTCCTCTGAACGACATACGTCAAGGTCTTCTCGAACATATTTCTGACGCGATGCCTATCGACGTCGTAGAAGAGGAGATTGAGTCCATCTTGTATATCGCTCGCGAAGTCTCCGGTAAATCTCACCTCCAGTTGCCTGAATGCAGATCTGATCAAACACCAAGTCTACAAGATTCCTCCCCTCAAGGCAAATGAGGGTCATCGTGCCAATGAGTGGGGGAATCTCGCGCAACCACTTTGGAAAGGGCGCCTCAGGATTATAGAGAAATCCACAGGAGCAGCATTGCAGTTTGAGGACAGCCAAACTGGTAAGGTCTCGAAGTAATACGTGATTCACGAATGTCTGATTATATCCATATCAAAGGAGAACGTGAGGAGCAAATAATCATTACTAACCCTTTGCGTTCTTGACTGTAATTAATTGTGCAGTGTTTGCTCGAGCAGAATACGATCCAACCCGTCCATCTGTCGACGCTGTGCTCGACTCTTCACGTTACTTTGTCGTGCGAGTAGAAGATGAGGGTCGGAAAGCTTATATTGGGATGGGCTTCGTCGAACGCTCGGATAGCTTTGATTTCAGTGAGTCCGAGCTATCGTCTTGTGGTTACCTGTTACAAATTCATCCTAGACGTGGCGCTGCAGGACTACACAAAGTATATATTATATTTCAGTATCACACATTTTCTAACCAATCCTAGGCGTTACAAGGCCAGTTTGAATCCCGAGCCTGAACCAGAATCACAAGTTCCCTCTGAGGTCAAAAAGGACTACAGTCTCAAAGAGGGTCAGACTTTCTCAATCACTCTTCCTGGGCGCAGTAAGGCGTCTACGACTGGGGCCAGTCTCATTGGATCTAGTGGATCAGGCGGCCTGTCGTCTGGCGGTGGAATACCCCTTCTTCCCCCTCCGCCTAGTGCACCTAAGAAATACTGATGAGTTCCATGTCAATCAATTGTGATTACATGCGTACGAATACCCATTCCTTGTATCGGACCCACTTTCGTCATTTGTGGTCACATTCTGTAATTATTTTCCATCATCGGAAAGATTTCGGTTTACGTTTTTGTGAAATTCAATCCAAGTGCCGATGCCTCCAAAGGTTTTCGAGCTCCTGTTTGACAATTTCGGCTTCAGTATCTCCACCGCACATCGCCTCTAGACAACCAAGAATGGTCCAATTAGCAGAAGTAGCAGGTCGGTAAACTTAGAGACTCGCTAGTCATCGTGATGCATAATCTGATTTCCAGTCCATAAATGCAAAAGGAAGTCACAAAAGATCCGTTCCTTTGAGGCGAAAGAAACTGATCGCCCTAGAAGTCAATATATTCAAAAACTGTGGATGTTCCTCGGATGCATGTTACAATTTTTTCTCAGGTTTGGATTTCCCATTCTCGTGGTGAGCTTTTGACAATATGTTATCATGGCTACTCCGCCTGTTTGTCTTTAGAGAACGCTATCTGGAATTTAGGTCCATTGCTATAGTAAAGTTGCATTCCCACAACGAATCTCTGGAGTAACTCGTGTCATGCGGTACCCTCGATAATGATCCTAACCCTTGGATGAAGGAACGATATCGAAGTCGATCTTCGTCCTACTAATCAGGAGGCAACCTCTCCTGCATTTTCGCGTTTACCAAATTACAGACAAGTCAATTCTTGTGGCCTTGTTACCCTCTAACGTTAGTATGTCAAAGCTCATCGATATCCAGGTCGGAAATAAGTTTACATTTGTGTCAATTGCTAGAATGCGCCTGTCCGACGTTGTCCCGACTACAGGCAAAACTTGAATTATTTGAAATTTGAAGTGAATTAGCCGCTTGATTCGCCTTGTGACCACTAGACCCGCCTCCAGGATACCATTTTCCCGATATGTTTCCGCTTCACTGCAATGCCGAATTTGCACCGCTGGTGCAGGTATAGGAACGTATAAAGTCGGTGTAACTCGATACTCAGTAAGACCACAAGTAATCCCTCCATTGAAAATGTTCAAGTTCGCTTCTTTGTTGGCTTTGGTTTCTCTGGTCCCATTTATTCATGCTGCTCAGCCCCTTTACGCTCAGTGTGGGGGTATCAACTGGAGTACGTTTCAGTGGATCTTCTTGACAGTCAAGTGTTGAGCTGACAAATTCCCGCAGCTGGAGACACTACTTGCGTGTCAGGATCAGTCTGCACATACCTCAACGACTATTATTCACAGTGCCTGTAAGTAATCTCATTGTAATCCGTTGACACCTCGAATGAGACATGTGCAGTCCTTCAACAGGCACCACTACTGTGCCAACCCCGTCAACCACCTCGACTCCCGTTACTCCTGGGACAACGACGACTTCTCCTGGCTCTGGCCCTTCTTCCACCCCCACCGATAATCCTTACACTGGCTACCAGGTGATTTTCCATTCTTTCCTTGCGAACTTGATTTAACATTGGCCACGCAGATCTATTTGTCTCCTTACTACGCCAACGAAGTAACAACTGCTGCCGCCGAAATATCTGATGCAACTCTCAAAGCGAAAGCCTTGGAGGTTGCCGAAATTCCTACTTTCATCTGGTTCGACGCAGTGGCCAAAGTCCCTGATCTCGGCACCTACCTCGCTGATGCCAGCGACAAGGGTAAAGCCTCTAATACCAAGTACCTTGTCCAAATTGTTGTCTATGACCTACCCGACCGTGACTGCGCTGCTTTGGCTTCTAACGGAGAGTTCAGCATTGCCGACGATGGTCTCAATAAATACAAAGATTATATCGACCAATTAGTCACACAGATCAAAGGTCAGTTTAGACAACATATCTATCGTTTTTTGATTCATCGTCTCTTTAATAGCCTTCCCCGATGTCCGTGTTGTCGCAGTCATTGAACCAGATTCGTTGGCTAATTTGGTGACCAACCTCAACGTCGCAAAATGTAGCAATGCTCAAACTGCATACAAGGTCCGAGTTATTTATTCATCGTCATTCTCCGAGTGATCGCTAACATCCATTGAAATCAGTCTGGTGTCATATACGCTATGCAACAACTCAACTCCGTTGGAGTTTACATGTACCTTGATGCCGGCCATGCTGGATGGCTCGGGTGGCCTGCTAACTTGACCCCTGCCGCTCAGCTCTTCAATCAGCTCTACCAACAGGCCGGCTCTCCGTCCTTCGTTCGTGGATTAGCTACTAATGTCGCCAACTATAATGCACTCAGTGGGTATAACGCGTCTTTTTTATCAATCTCATTGACAGATCATTTTTGTGGCAGGTGCTACGACTCCTGACCCTATTACATCTGGCAATTCCAATTATGACGAGATACATTATATCAATGCCCTCGCTCCTGTTCTGAGCGGATTCCCTGCTCATTTTATTGTCGATCAAGGTCGTTCCGGTGTGCAAAACATCCGCGACCAATGGGGCGACTGGTGCAACGTTGTCGGTGCGGGATTCGGTACACGTCCCACTCTTAACACCGGCTCTTCTCTTATCGACTCCATCGTCTGGGTAAAGCCTGGAGGCGAGTGCGACGGTACTAGCAACACATCCTCTCCCCGCTACGATGCCCACTGTGGCCTTGCGTGAGTTTTTGTTTTTCAATTCCACGATGATCTCTAACTGTTTCTGCCAGTGATGCTGCTACTAATGCACCAGAAGCAGGCACATGGTTCCAATCGTACTTTGAGAGTCTAGTTCAGAATGCAAACCCGGCTTTGTAACTATACAACCTTGTATCATGTAGATTATTGGTTTGCTGCCTACTAACAAATAAAATGAATTTCTTTCTCCCGTATTGGAGATTAATGTATCCTAAGCAAGCAAAAAAAAAAGCGAGATGGCTTGAATCGAGGTCGAAAGTGTCTTCCTGTCAGTGGAGACCAAGTGATGTGGTGATTACGTCACTAAGAACCTTCGCGATCGACCGCGCGTGCGAACTTCGATGAGTAATCTTGTGGCACTCACGTGAGCTTTTCGCACCTTCGAATTTGGAGTTTCTCCTGTTGTCAATTTATCAGATAAACCTTGGTTGCACCTGTCATGTTGTCAAGACTTAGCCAAAAGGCAGTCAGGACTGCTTCTGTGAAGGCTGCTGTTTCTGCTGCTCGCGGTTGTCGTGGGCTCGTTCAGCCGTCGGGAGCCGACCGTGCAAGTATAATCGATGTTCCTTCGAGCTATGAAGGGCACATTGCACCTAGGCCAGGTGTGTAATAACATTCCTTCGAACCTTACCTCTCACTCTCCAAAAAATTAGACATGCTCGGATTCAAAGTCGAAGTTCCTCGCCGCGAGGATATATTGACACAAAAAACTCGCCCAATCTATCTTGATATGCAGGTAAGTGTACCTATTCTTTCTTTTCTTTCGCGCTGAACGTCGTTAGGCAACGACACCGGTGGATCCCCGTGTTTTGGACGCCATGCTTCCCTATCTTACAGACCAGTACGGCAATCCACATAGTCGTACGCATGCATACGGATGGGAAGCCGAGCAAGCAATTGAAGACGCTCGAAAAGTGAGTTCCTTCTTTTTTACGTTACCATGTACTGATGTTTTTACCCAGCACGTTGCTGACCTGATCGGTGCTGACACCAAAGATATTGTTTTCACCTCTGGAGCGACGGAGACCAACAATATGGCAATAAAGGGCGTAGCGCGATTTCACAAGGAGAAAAAGAAGCACATTATCACGACTCAAACAGTAAGCGAGTGTTGTTTCTTTTATGTTATCTATCTTGATGACTTGTGTAGGAGCATAAATGTGTCCTTGATTCATGTCGAAAGCTTGGAGAAGAAGGATTTGACATCACATATCTACCGGTCCAATCAAACGGCGTGGTTTCGTTGGATGTTCTTGAGGCTGCCATACGTCCAGACACTTCTCTGGTGTCCATTATGACAGTTAACAATGAAACCGGGGTCATTCAGCCAATCAACGAAATTGGTGCTCTGCTACGAAAGCATCGAGGAGTCTATTTCCACACAGACGCAGCACAGGCTGCTGGCAAAATTCCACTGAATGTTAACGAAGCTAACATCGACCTCATGAGTATATCGGGACACAAGCTTTACGGGCCGAAGGGTGTGGGAGCTGCATATGTGCGGAGGAGGCCCCGCGTTCGATTGGAGCCTATTTTGAGTGGGGGTGGTCAGGAGCGTGGCCTTAGGAGTGGGACATTACCAACTGCACTCGTTGTTGGTATTGGTGAAGCTGCGCGAATTGCGAAACAAGAAATGAAAGTAAGCGTCGTTCTTTTGTATTTTGGTTCGACTGGATGAGATTTGTATGCAAAACTGTGCCAAGTGCATGAGCTTGGTGGCCAAGCGTGGCAGAATGAATCAGTTCATGCACGCGCCAGCCAAGTTATGATATTAGTGCAGGGGTACTGACGAATTACGAATACCTTCTTTGATCATCTCAGACACTAATATGCTTACATTTTAGAGGGATCATGCGCGAATTCAGGCACTTTCAAATCGTCTCATTCAAGGTATCAACTCACAAGTTGAACACGTCGTGCGAAATGGTGATGTCAATGGGTATCCTGGTTGTGTCAATCTCAGCTTTTCATACGTTGAAGGAGAAAGTCTCCTGATGGCTCTGAAGGTATAGTTCTCGTTTGTATTTGAACATTTTGCCATAATTAATAACATCTCTTTTAGGATATCGCTCTTTCGTCAGGAAGTGCTTGCACATCGGCGTCACTTGAACCCTCTTATGTTCTCCGAGCACTTGGTATGTGTCTTAATCATGACTGATCACTCTTCTTCTAACACTCGATTCAAGGTGCGGCTGAAGACATGGCTCATTCATCACTTCGATTCGGCATTGGTCGTTTCACCACTGAGGCGGAAGTTGATTTCGTAGTGAGTCATATCGTACGCACAGTTCAACGTCTTCGCGATATGAGGTGAGTGGGTATAACATGCCTCTCTCTGTTTGTACTGAAACTCGGGTTTCTAGTCCTCTTTGGGAGATGGTTCAGGAGGGCATCGATATCAATTCTATTGACTGGTCACAGTCACAGCATTAGTGTTCTGTTCCATGTACATCCTATCTTGTTTCGTGTAGGACCAGCTATCATTTTTGCGTACCTTGTCAACGATACACACAAAAAGAAATGCTGACAACCATTTTGGTTGTGGTCCGTGCGGTGCTGATTAATGATGCCTTGTTTGACGTGTTGAACCGATTGAAACTCAGTTGAAGTTTTTCCAACATCCCTCTTTCTTTCACTACCATGGCTCGACGTTTATATCTTGGCAGTGCGGTTTTCGTCTCAATCACGCAACGAGCCGGAAGGCTGATTGAGTATCTGAAATTCAGGGCTTCCTACTGATGCTCGCTCCGAGGATGTTAACAAGTTTTTCGAAGGCTATGGCCGCATTATCGATTGTCGTGTTATGACCGGTTCGTTCAGAAGGAGATCATGTACAAGCCTGAATTAAATTCATTTCCAGGCTTCGGTTTTGTAGAGTTTGAGAACTCCAAGGCATGGGTGTCCTACTGTGTTCCATTTCTTTGTTTTTTTTTACGTTTTGTATTTCGGAAGGATGCCGAGGATGCTGTTCATCAGCTTAACGGTAAACCATTTATGGGTGCATCGTATGCTTGTTAATTTTTCGCTACGTTACGCGTCTCAAATTCCTTCTGCAGCATCGTCGTTGAGTTTGCGAAGGAAAGCCGCCCTCGTCGCGAACCTTACGATGACAGAGGCTATGGGTAGGATAAGATACCGTTTTTGGGTTGTGACTGACAGCTTTTACTTGGGACATGTAGGGCTCCGCGATCTCGCAGGCCCCCTGGAATTAGACTTCTCGTCACTGGCGTTTCTCGCGACACGAGTTGGCAGGTACGAACTCCTCCTTCCTTGGCCGCGGTCCCCTTTGGAACGTACCCTATTTGAGTGGCCCTCGCGTGGATAGGCTTTTCTTTTCTTTTTCTTTTTGAAAAAACCTTCCAGTGGGTCCGGCTTTCGGCCAGCGCACGAATTAATGTGGTGGGAGGCCATGCGTCATCTTTCTGGATAATGGCGCCTTTCGTCGCAATGTACTTCTAGTGGAAGGACGCTCCTGATCTGTCATCACTCTCCTTAGGACTTGAAGGATTTTGGTCGCGATGCCGGCAGTGTGTCTTTTGCTGATATTGACCGGGATGTTCCCGGACAAGGGTCGGTGCCACAGCCTATGTCACCTATATTATCTTGACTTTTACCTTCAGAATTCTTGAGTATCTCAATCGTGAGGATGCTGACCGTGCCGTTAGGGAGCTTGATGGGAAGGAGCTTCGAGGTAGGCCTGTTCGCGTCGCGTTTGATGATTCTGTAGGTTTACTCGCCCTCTTCCTTAAACCGATCTTACCATCTTTTGTTGTAGCGCGCTGGTCCCGATAACTATCGTCGAGACCCTCGCAGAGACGATCGTCGAGATGATCGTTACCGTGAGGATCGTTATCGCGAGGATCGTCATCGCGAGGACCGTTATAGAGACGACAGGGGTTACCGCCGTGATCGTTCCAGGTCGCCTCCCCGTCGCCAACCCGCCGATTATGATGAACGTCGACCCAGGTCTCCTCCCGCCAGGAGGGAGGGTGATGATAGAAGGCCTGCAGGGTACGATGATCACCGACGTGGGGGCTATGATGACCGCAAAGGCCCTGACTATTATGATGATCGTCGCAGGGATGAACGCAGAGATGACAGAAAACGCGACGACAAAGAAGAGCGCTATGACGATCGGTCTTCAAGGCAAGCAAATGGGGATGGAGGTTGGTCCCGTTGAGTGGACGCTAGGTTCTGGCAGGAAACAATGTCGTTCGGTGATATTCTTGGACTCGTCTTTCCACCGGTGTTGTTGTTACGTCGGCCGTGTAAAATTTCCGATGGTCATTGGTCTGGATACTTTATACGCTGTCATAAGGCTCCCTCTCAAAATCCTGCGACTATACCGAGGTGCCGCATCTCCAAGGTGATTAACTAACTATAATTTTGCTTTATCTGGATGTTCTCGAGCGAACGCACACAACGCAAAATACCGTAAATATACGTGGATCATCAATATTTATTGGAACGTATAATCAGTCGATTGTTTGCTTTGAATGTATTCTTTTGTATGTTTCTCGTCAATGTCGAAGTTGAATGCGCAGTCAGTCTGATAATCTCGTCTGTCATAATCCTCGCAGCGTCGGGACAAGCGACGAACGATTGGAGCTAGCTTTTGTTCATCTTGAGTGAGTTTATGACTTGAGGATATGTGGCGACTTTTCGTGCAGATTTTGGACCTTTAGTCGTTGAAGTCAGTGGATAGAACTCTTGTCCTGAGTTTCATTTCAATCACAAGGCACTCGTTCCGATCAAGGGAGTTTTCCTTCAACCGCTGTTCTTTTCGCTTTTTACTTGCTGTTCTAGGAAGCATGAAGGAATTTCTAGCATGTGTTAGACCAGGCGAGATACAAACTCCGTGGACTGATTCAGGCTTCCATAGTACAATATATCAACTTCGATCCTTCATCCAAGCCCAACCAATCCACCGTCCGATCATCACGCTCCGTTTTCAACTCTGCAAGCGCTCCGTCAGTCTGTAGGACCCATAAAAGTACATTTACTTTGCTCTTGAATGTCTTGCATGCCTTCTTCCGAAGTGTGCGCAGTGTCATGGTCGGGAGCACACGCAACAAGAAGGGTGTTTGTGACTCCAAAATTTCTTGATAATCACTGGCGGTCAAACTATGGCTCTGATAGAGGTTTAGTGCTTGACGAGTTTCAGCACGCACGGTCAACTGATTATTAATTCTTCAACTGTACTTACAAATCAAACGCTGACTGAGTTTTTTCTGGACCGGGTTTACTTTTGTCATCACATCAGGCCTGCCATGTTCTGTAGAAGTCAGTGCAGTTAAACGATAACCGTTGAACAAAGTTACTTTTGCATAAATTGAGCCATTGTGGGTGTGCCTTTACTCGTTCGTTCTCTGTTACAGTGTCGTGGACTACAAAAGATAGATACAGTGTTTCAGAATCTGTTCGTTCTCTGTACGTTATCTGGGATTCGAAAAGATAGTTCAGGACATTTGCGTCAAGAATGTAATCGTAATACCTGCCTCTGCTCCGTCCAAAATCATTAATGTCGGTAGTTTAGATATAGTGAAGGGTCGTGAATGTCTAACTTGTGCTTAATATGACAAAGCATCACTTGAGGCGACCTCATGGACATAACGTTAGCGACACGCACTTGTAAGAGGATTTCCTCTAAGTGTTAGCACCTCGAGACTTGGACACCAGGACGATAATGCATCAATGTCATCCCAGGCTTGAATTTTATTATCCAATAAAGATACATGTGTCAGAGCGGGAAGACCTTGCTGAGGGCCAGGAGAAGGCACAGAGTCAATTAAGTTCGATGCCAACAAAAGTCGCTGCAACCTTTTGATTATGATTGACAGCAATTACATATGGCCGCGGAATAGAACGTACGAAGTATAGTGGCGAATTGATTCCCAAATGTGAACCCAGTTAGAACATATATTACTGTCAAGATTGAGTACGCGGACTGTCTTGTTCAGAGGTAGGATTTCATTTCCGGTATGAAGGCGCGTCAAAGAATTGTAACCAAACTCGATGATTTCGAGATTTAGCATTTTCGCAGTGGCGTTCTGCATTTCTGACCACGACATCATCGTGCCATTGAGCTGCAATTCCGTCAAATTCGCAAAAGCTGATTTCATGTCTGCAAAACCTGTTCCAGGCAAAATCCGATTTGAACTAAATGTTTTGCTTGAGAAAAAGCACGAGTTCCAGTGATGGAGCTAACTTTAGACAAAGCCTTTTGAGGAGAGGAAGTTCACGAGTGATTAAGGCAACAACATCCCAATCGGGTATAAGGTTCTTAGACAAATCGAGCCCACGGATATCTGGTATACAGTGATGAACATTACATGCGTTCTTTAGATAGAGCTTACTCGGGCAAGTCTTTTGAATGACCCCATCGGCATCACCAGTCGCAACGTCCAGATTGACTAGGCTGACTTCACGCAACCGCCTTAGATCAGCTAGTTTGCCTCTAATTTTGTCTAAATTAACGGCTTCAACTGCGATGGACCCCTGTGAGGATCCCAAGATTACTCTCTCTTGAGAAGCAGATCCGTGGGGTGTCTCAATGTATTTGGAAGTCAAGGCCTCAAGAAATGATTGGCCATATGATACATTTGAAGACGGACGAATAAACGAGCCTGAATTATGGACGCTGAACGCAATGCATGCGACGTGAGGAGAGCGGTGTAAATAGCTTACCGACAGGTGAAGTATCTTCTCCCATCTTTGACTCCATCGTGCTTGCCACGCGTATGTTCGTCCCATTCAATGCCGAGCCAGGTGCCGGAAGTGCCTTCCACAGGCCCTGTGTACCTTATGGTCCCAAGATATCCAGCAAGACTGATACGAGGAGAAGGGGACATAAGAGTGTGTGAGATTCGGAGAAGAATGTAACGCCGGTTAACGTGACTTGGGTTTTTCCAAATTGAACACTCATCCTGTGCACCGGTTTACCTCGGGTTATGCTGGCCGCCACTTTCATCAAGAGTATGTCTCGCAGCGGGGTCCGCGCCTCTTCCAGAACTCGTGCTATTGCCCAGCAGTTTATGTCTGCATCCACTTCTGCCGTCCAACCCGAGGTATGTTCTCCCGCTTCGTCGCGTCTCATCTCGCCGATTGATTTCTCGTCAACTGATTGAATCAGCCCCCTGTGTTGTTCGAATCTAACCTTGCTGTGCGTACCTACATCTTGAACAGGCCAAAGGTCTACAACGTTCTTGATGAGCCGATGCTGGCGCTTCTCCGCCCAAAAATCGAGGTGAAAGATACACACTCCTACACTGGATCTGTCTGATGTTGTAATTTCAAGGAATGGAGCACTTCGGACCTATGTGGGACAATTGTAGGGACTAGTGTTGCGCCTAAGTTCTGTACTGGAGGCGACGTCAAAGGTTAGAACCGCCATTATAGCCCCTGATTGGTATTTCATTCACCCCCGATTCAGCCGTCTTACGAAAGGTTTTGAATCCGGAAACGCGTCCCCAGGCTATCGATTTCTTCAAACGAGAGTGAGAGAAACGAGTTTCATCTAGCATCTGACATGATCTTAATGATGTAGGTTCGAGCTTGACTACCTCTTGGCAACATTGACCAAGCCCTACGTTGCCATCCTCGATGGAAAGACAAGTACGTTCGGGTCAGCATCAATTTGATCGTCTTTAACGTTTTGAGCAGTGGGTGGTGGTGCCGGCCTTGCAGCGTATGCCTTGTTCAGGATAGCCACAGAAAACACGATCTTTGCGATGCCCGAAACTAACATTGGTTATTGTCCTGATGTCGGAGGTAGTTATTTCTTATCCAGGCTCGATGGGGAGCTTGGAACATACCTGTCTTTGACAGGCGAGTTTGTCAAAGGCAGAGATGTTTTGTGAGCAGCTCAACCATCAATCTCTTTCACTGTTGTTGACCAGCTCTGATTAGCCGACTTGGATTTGCGACTCATTATATCCCTTCAAGAAGAGTTCCAATTCTTCTTGACAGATTGGCGTCGCTCGAGAAAGCTCACGTCAGCGTGATTAATAACACTGTCGAGGAATTTTCTGCAGAGCTATTACCTGAGGAGAAGCCTTATCTTTTTGTAGGTGAGATTCGAGAGGCTCTCGACTATGCCTTCAGGCATGATGAGGTGGAAAGAATTTTTGAAGATCTCGAAACATTTGTGGGCCATTCTTCACCAGCTATTTCTGAATGGGCAAAACGAACACTGGAAACTTTGCATCTGCGCAGCCCGACTAGCCTTAAAGTTGCCCTCAAAGCAATCCGCAAGGGAAAGGAGATGACCTTATTAGACGCTTTGCAGATGGAATTACGCATCGCCACTGCATTTTGCGTGAGTGACTATATATGTCTCACTCAGTCGTTTCTGACTATGCCAATTTAGAACGGTGCTAGTCCTGACTTCAAAACCGGCATCACGGCAAGACTTATTGAGAAAGAAAGAGAAACGCGGCCGGCATGGTCTCCCTCTTCATGCAAAGAAGTCTCCGATGAACTAGTCTCCCGTTTTTTTTCACAAGGTTCACCCTACCTCTCCGGTGTGCCCACCCTTTCAGTTCCGGAAGTCTCGAAGAATCAAAATATGAGCGCCTATAGACCACAAAGATTTGCGCTTCCTACGGAAGAAGAAATCGGAGCCATGGTTCGCGGTTCTCATAGTGCTGGGGCAAACACAGGCATCACTCTTGACGAATTAGTGTCCGCTTTTGATAATATTCGAAATGGAAAGATGGGCGTGCGGGAAAAGGTTCTTGAGGTCGCGCGGCGCAAATGTGAGGTTCAGGACAACGGTGGCGATGGCAATTTTGTTTGGCTCAGATGGAAGCATCAAGTGAAGAGTCCATGATACGTTTGGTGTCCCTATTTGATAGCATTATTCAATCCTACCCTCTTGATACTGAATACTCAACTTGAGCCCAGTTTTGTTGTCAGGATTGACCCCATATTCACTAGTTTCCGGGATCGTGGCGTTGGATGCATGCCAGTATCAAATGTCTTGTTGCCCCAAATGAGACGTAGGCAAGATCTGATTCCATCATGATTTAGTTGACCGACTTGGGTGGACATACAAATGCCATTTTCCGGACGGAGTCACTTGTTCAACGTTAAAACGCGAAATCTTATTTCTACTTAAACTTCGTATTCGCGTTGTGGGTGTTCGTGGGCCTATCCTCGTACATAATTTCTCAAGATTTAGAGTGTCCCCAGTTCTGAGAGGACACAAAAGGACTAAAACAGATCTAACTTTCACTGATAGTAGGATGGCGAATATAAGGGTCTCAAAGATTGATCATTATATATGTGATGGTCTGGGAGGCGCCCGAAATGCAAGGTCACCGTGAAACGTCGCAAAGATTTGTGCCTAGTTCAGTGAAACTTGGTGACCATACCGGTTAAACCTCATCGCCTTTACATATCAAAACTTATACGTTTGCATTTTCTCTATGACTCGGAAGTGAGATGATTTGTAAACACTGAACACTGTTTTACTAACACTGTGCCGGAGAACTCGTGGCTTAGCTTGTCAAAAACTGTAACTTAATATTGATTGAGATTGGATACCCGATCGAGATTTGAAAGCAACGAAAGATTCCGTCATTCGGAACAACCCTGCAAGCGTGCCGATACCATACGCTTTCGCCAAATACGTCCGTAAGGGGCGATTTTCAAACTTCATTTTTCGCGGTGAACTACGGACTAGGCGAAAGAAATTGCACTGTCTGTGTGCGCCCAAATTGCTGTCAAAATCAGATGAGGCGGAGATGGCAGTTCAAAATTACAATATAAGAGAGGACGCGAAACGCGTATCCCAGCAACCTCACCTCCCCCGTTCTACTCATACCTCTCTACATTACCGCCTCCATGGACGTTATCAACATCCTGCCCTCGCCGCCTCACTTTTTCAGGCTCTTTTTCCGCCTCGCCACCTCGTTGCTTCATTCCACGCTCAGTACCTCACGTCGCCGCTCCCTTGAGCAGCGAATCCTCCAGACCGACTTTGACATTAATTCGGACTCTGGTTTCTTTCCTCCACAGCGGCTGAAGAGGCTGCCGGATGCGTTCGACATCTGGGAGGATGCGTTAGCCGAGGCAAGCGACAAATTAACGTTAGGAGATGATGACAGGGACGAAGCAATCGTGAAACGACCCTTAGGAGAAGCCTGGCGAGCCGCTGTCAAAGGGGTTGGTGGCTTTATGCAATCATGATCGACAAAAGGTTGCTGACCTCTTTTTTTTCAGTGGCCAATTTTAAACACGGAGGAATTGCACGATCTCCGGCTCCAACAACGCGCGCATATGGTCTTGTCGTGGCTTGTGCACTTTTATGTTCATTCACTTCCACCCTCCGATGATGACATCCTCGTTCCAAAATCGCTCACTATCCCTCTCGTCGCAGTTTCGCGTTCCTTGGGTATTGCACCAGTCCTGACATTTGCTGATACAGTTCTGTGGAATTGTGAGCCCATCGACCCCAGCCGCCCCCTGTCTGCCAATAATTTTCGGATTGTAAACGTTTTCTCCGGGACGGATGATGAGAGGAACTTTTACATCGCGTCGGCCAAAGCGGAATTTCGCGGAGTGGAGATGTTGCGAATAATCGACGACTTCCACAATCTCCCTACGTACACAGATTTAACGACCATTTCAAAGTTATCACGGGACTTGAACAGACTGACAACCATTATTGGCGATATCAGTCAAATCATTCAGTCCGTCCGTCCAATATGTGATCCCCATGTCTTTTATTTCGATATCCGCCCATGGTTTGAAGGCAGTGGTTCAAAGGGACCAACTGCTCCTAAGTGGATTTACGAGGGAATCGAAGACGCGGACAAGCTTGATCTCAGTGGTCCATCGGCTGGGCAGAGTAGCGTTATGCACGCATTGGACCTCTTCCTCGACATCGACCACAAACTACGAGAAAAACGGTCGCCTGCTCCCACGGAGAGGAATAAGAGGGCAGACCTCGGGTTCATGGAGCGTATGCGTCGATACATGCCAGGCAAACATCGGGAGTACCTGAATTTCCTCGCCGCTACTCCCAAATCCGTCCGATCCTTAGCGCAAAAGATCCCTATGTTACGCGACCCATATGACAACGCCGTCCTAGCCTTAAAACGGTTGAGAGACCAACACATGAAGATAGCGACCCTTTACATTGTGTCCATGTCCCGTTCTGGACCACGTAGCGGTTGCCCTGTAAGCGCGATGATGGCCAGACTCGAGGGAAGCGGACCTGTAAGAGGGACTGGTGGCAATGAACTGTCGTTGCTCCTGAAAGCTGGAAGGGATGCCACAAGACGTGCTGTGCTGAAAAAGATGGAGGCATAACCCGAGAAGTCCGAGATCGGATCCCATAGAACAACCAACACACTAATATATGTCGTCAATTATTTCGAACCTACTTATCTTAATTAGTCTAATACTCTGCATGTTTGATATCATAACTAGCACGTTAATTATATTTATTAACTTGATCCAAGACTTGAAATTTCGAAAGCTTGATCGTTGAACCGTTGCGTTGCATTGTTGTTTGACTGCGTCAAAAGAGTATTCCCACGCCATATTTCCCTCGCGTCCTGTCACGCCCGACCGTGACATCCCCTCCTTGGTCAACCATGGTACAGTTAACCGCAGGTATATGTGCACGTCTCTATGCCGCAACGCCGGACGACCATGATCTCTTTAATGGCTCTCATACAGTCCAGTTTCTATCTATCAAGAAAGTCAATTCGGGCAATGCTGGCGCCCTTGACAGATTTCGTATAATCGTGTCAGATGGCATTAATTTCCTTCAAGCCATGCTTGCTACTCAGCTCAACGTAATGGTGAATGATGGAGCAATTGGAAAACATACAGTCGCTGTCATTGAGAAGCTGACGTGCAACTACGTCCAGGAAAAAAAGTGCGCGACGTGACCTTGTGTCGTTCGTCCCTTACTAATCGTGCCTTCCAGGTTGTATATCATTCTCGCCCTACGCGTTATTGAGACCGTGCCTGAGAAGATTGGCGACCCCAAAGCTTTTGAAGCTTCCGATTCTGCGCCACCGAAAGGTGTTGCGATGCCTGCTCAGTTTACTTCGGCGCCTTCAGTTGCGTCGTCCTCATCTGCCAAAACGCTCGTACCACAGCAATCAAACAGCATTTCGGTCGCCTCCAAGAGTGGACGCGGATCCATCTTTCCTATTGAAGGCCTGAGCCCGTATCAAAACAATTGGACGATCAAGGCGCGCGTCACGCAGAAATCTGAGATAAAGACGTGGTCAAATGCAAAGGGAGAAGGGAAGCTGTTCAGTGTAACCCTCATGGACGATACTGGGGAGATCCGTGCTACTGGTTTCAACCTTGCTGTTGACGAGCTTTACCCCAAATTGGAGGAAGGGAAGGTCTATTTCATATCTAAAGCTCGTGTCGGCCTCGCGAAAAAGAAATTTTCCAATCTTCCCAATGATTATGAATTAAATTTGGAGCGTAATACAGAAGTCGAGGAGGTATGGCGTTTTTGATGGCGCCGATTGATGGCTAATTGTTTTACCTTTAGTGTCTCGACATGATCAATCTTCCTATGATTAAATATACCTTTATCCCTCTAAGTGGTCTTGAGGAGGTGCCCAAGGACTCGATATGTGGTGTGTTTTGATTTGTTCTTATAATCCCTTTTGGTAAAATATCGTTGGATATAGATGTCATTGCGATTGTGAAGGAGGTGTCTCCTTTGAGCGAGATCATTTCTAAACAACAGAACAGAACAGTACGCTATGATATAGTTTCTTCATTAACCCAAGTTCCTCACAATCCGTATCTAGCTCATTAAACGTGAACTTAGATTGGTTGATCAGTCTGGATATTCAGTGCTTTTGACACTATGGGGAAAACAAGCAGAACAGTTCAATGACGAAGAGGAGTCCCCCGTTATCGCTTTCAAAGGCGTCAAGGTTGGAGACTTCGGCGGTGAGTATTTCATCTATCTGCCAGATCTCATATGGTAAAACATAATCAAGGGCGTTCGCTCTCCATGATCAGTACGAGCACTATGGCTGTCAATCCTGAAGTCGAAGAGTGCTTTCAACTTCGTGGCTGGTATGATTCCACTGGAGCTGGACAATCGTTCAAAGTACAGTCCAACACGGGAGGGAGTGGTGGTGCCCGCGGTTTCAAGTGGGAGGAAATCCGGAGTTTAGCCGAAGTGAAGGAATCCCAACTGGGTCAACAGGACAAAGTCGAATACTTCTCCACGAGGGCGACCATTATGCACATAAAGTCCGACAATATTTCTTACCCTGCTTGTCCGACGACAGGATGCAACAAGAAGGTCATTGACGTTGGTGGTGTCTGGCGATGCGAAAAATGTAATAAGAGTTTCGATACGCCAGAACATCGGTAATTTTCTTTTCATGTTTTGATGTTCGGGTGACCGTAACCTGGGTAGATATGTCATGTCTCTGGCTGTTGCGGATTATTCTGGGCAAGCCTGGTTGCAAGGTTTCAACGACGTCGGTCTCGCTATCTTTGGCATGCCTGCTGACGACCTGGTTCGAATCAAAGTATGTTTTAGTACCATATTTTATTTCTTATATTTGACCTGGGTCAGGAAAATGACGATGCTAAGTTCAATGTGATCTTGCATCACGCACATTGCACAACGTACAATTTTTCTTGTCGTGCCAGACAAGACGAGTACAATGTACGTGGCTTTTTTGGCGTCCTCTTGGCATTCTGACAATCGTTGTAGGGAACAACGCGCACTAGATACGGCATCTCTTCCATCCATCCATTGGATTACAAAGCAGAGGCAATGAGACTCCGTGATCTGCTGCACTCTGAATGGGCACGTTGATAGGTTACCCTGACTCTTAATCGTCCTGTATGCTTTGGCTGGCGCTTCTAGTCTGTATAATATGTATATGTTATTCTGGAAATATAAGAGTATGTCTCTGCTGTAGAAGGAAGATGTTTGTTTATTGTTTTGCGCGGCACTGGAGCCATGTACTTCCGATTGTGGACGCGTCTGACGCGCTTAAACTTCTTTGTGCCCCTCGACTCCGTGACAGCCGTTCGCTTGATCCTCACCCATCTTCCTCAGCTCTCGTTGCTCGTGCTCATATACAACTTTCTGGCCACGCTCCTTATCACCAGTGGCGATCTTTCGCGCGATGCCTGCCGCATACTCGCGTCAAGACCGTCCTCAAAGCCCTGCCTCAACTTCTTCCGCTGCAACATCGACTCCGGCGCGCCCGAAACACGTGTATTCCATGAGTTCTGTTCCGTCGAGCACGAGCTACTCATCTACTGTAACGCCTGGTGGGCAGCAACCGAAACTGAATGTCGTAACCCGCGTTGCGATTGAGGGAAAAGCAAAGAAGGATAAGGACGGAGCCTCTGTACGCATGTATCTCAAGGTCTGCTCTGATTTTCACTGTTGAGCGTACATGAGATGTGAACGTCACTTAGTTGTCTATACCATTAGACCAAGTTCAGTCTGGGATGACCATACCACTTTTCCCGGGTACGTAGATTACCATCGTCTCCTTGTGTGCATGTTCAATCTAGGTATTAGAGGAGAATGTCAAAATTTTGACTTCATATGTCCACCCTCTCAATAACCACTCTGTCCCATACAACTTTTCTTCAACCCTGTGCCCCCTTCTACACAAGGCAGCACGTGCTTTAAATCTTCCTGCACGGTCAAAGGAAACGTTTAATAGCGCGTTTTCAATCCCGGTCACCTCTCCTCCCTTCAAATCTGAGAATAGAAATGTCAAGCCCAACAATATCTCTGTTGATGGCGGGAGCGAAAGCATTGCGACCGTTGATATCCAGTATACAGGACATATTCTTGTTAGTGGATATCAAATTTCCTATATATTACCCAAGATACTCCTTACTCGCCCCAAGACCCTGAGTGAAACGGAGAGCGAGGATTATGTCAGGAAGCCGAGGAGATTGTCAATTGGGGACAGGGGATCTGCTCAATTCATGGCCGCCATAGATATGTGGATCCCATTCGTCTCGCATCCTCCTAGATATCCCTATCTGGTGAGTTGTCACTGCACGTACGTAACATATAGCCTTACATTCTTGACTTGAGCTCTCAATACCAGTCCCTCGATGCCTCCACAATAACATTAAACTTCGCATATTTGCACCAGCGGCACCAAATACCTCGTATGCCTCTCTTTCTTCAATAGAAGAGGATGGCAACTCTTGGGACCTCACATCGGATCCTCATGTTACACGAGCTGCTACACGTTCCTCACGCTCCAACTCTTACTCTCACTTCGCCGATGATGAATCGAGCGACTCTTCAACGGCTGGCTTCTCGGATGGTTGCGGTATTCAGGGAACCTTTCCCAGTGCAGATCGCATACGGATAAGATGGGCAAAGCCCATTAAAAGCATAGACATCCCTGCGAAGACGAGTGGTGGTCGAAGGCGTGTTGGCGTGAGAGAAGTTAAAGGGGATATGACGTGTATTGTACGAGGAAAACAAAGGGTCAAGGAGAAGGGTGGTGCCGATGGAGTGCTCTTAGATGTGATATACAAAGGAACCTGTCGGGGTGTTTGGTTCCCCGGTGTTGCCACCTTGCTTGGGCTAGATGTCGGGCTTGAAACAAAGGGCGCAGACGCCTATTGGGTAGACGGGGCTCCGGATATATGGGACGTGAGCAGTGGCGGCGGCGGAGCGTATCAAGGGTTTGACATTGGAGCATCCCCTCGACAAGCTGGCTTTCAGTCTCGAACAGCATCACTGGAATCTAATAGCTCGAATGCTTCTCAGCTTCACATATTGTCATCGCCGCAGGATGCGTCATCAGCTCAGTTCATGAGGGCCGATTCATCTTCCTCGAATATCTCACTTATGCGAGCCCCGCTTCCGGCCCAGGCCATTGGAGAATATTCATTTGAAAGTCCAAGTGTAGTTTTGTCCTCTACCTCATCTTCTGACCTGTCCTCTGTGACGTCTCTTACGCCTGCTTCCTCCTCTTCAAGCCTTGCGGTTCCCGAGAAGACTCCTGGTCTCCCTATAACGCTGCATGTCAACATTGATGAGCTCATTGCGCCCGCCAACAATATCTTCACCTTCACAATATCTGGGACAATTCTTGTTGTTGCTCGGCCTACTTTGTCATCCATCTCGAATCTTTCATGTCCGGCAAATTCAGGTGCTGAGTATAATAGTCTTGACCCAGAACCCATCGTCCTTCCTCGATTCACAGTCTTGGCCGCAGACTCGGAAACTACTCACGTAATCATTCACAACGAGATACAAGACGCACCCATGAGCGTTGAAGTATACAATCCAACCGGAGACATATACCGGGATGCCCAAGCTAAAAAGACTGTTTTGCAGAAGGGAGGTTTTACAAAATGTAGTGATGCAGGGAGCAGAATTGCCCTACGATCTATAGGCTCGTTGAACTGCGAGTTAAACGGGCTTCGAGATTCTAAGCAAGCGTCTGGACCTCGTACGCCGACAGCGAAAACGAGGGCTCTTCGTGTTTCGTCCAAGTCCCCGCCTACAAGGACTACACACTCCAGGCCTGTAAGAACAGGTCCATTGTCGATTCCCTCTGTGCTGGCATCCGTTACGCCTTTTGTACGGGGAGGCTCCAAGTCCTATGCCGTCAGGGTTTGCTTCTATGCTCCTTCAGATACAGATTCTGAATGGATGGAGTTTGGACTGGCGAAACAGGAGTCTGATCGTCCTGAGTGTCTTATGAACACCAACGATGGAGGGCCGCCTAAAGTGGTCATTATCAGCACCACTGTGGAAGGAATTCCCGTAATACACGAGTCCATTGAAGCAGCCAAACCAGAAGCGAGCGGCTTGGGCTTGGCTTTTGATCAGTCGAGGGGGAAGGAGTGGATCAATTGGGTCCGGATCCATGTTGGAAATGGCGGGGGCACCGTGGTCGTTGAATACATCGTCAGTGGACGTGTGCAAGACGGGGGTAAAAATATATTTGGCACGAAAGACAGTTACTCGTTCCACGTATTCCTGCCTTCTTTTTCGATTCCTGTCGGTAAATTTGAGGTTAACGTCGAAAACCCTGGTAAGCGCTCCTGGCTTTGAAGAACAATTCACGTTTAACGCTTTTTACTAGGACTTGAGATCGTGTCGTTGCGCTCGAACTTTGTTCATCAGCTGTCGACGAACACGGGGAGCAGACTCGTCAACTACTCGATGGATGAATTCTTCTTTCCCAATCTATGCGTGACAGTCCATCCCCATAAACGTACACCGTGGATGACAATAAACCTTCTTACCCTGATAACTTGGGCGCTGATCGTCATCGGATTTGTCATTACGCATCGACTCAATGAGCAGCAGATAATGCGTCACCAGTCAGGACTTCATACGCCACATGTCACAAATGAGTGGAGTGTCCCTCTACAAACAGCCACCACCACCACCACCACCACCACCACCACTTCAACCATCACCACAACCGTCACCTCGACAGTCTATGCGAACGTCACACGTACAAGGTGGATAGAAGATCCATCGCCGACATCATATCAAACATCTAAATCGCCATCAT